>OMLM01008202.1:42638-71174 GCA_900302695.1 Helostoma temminkii
ACCACCGACCTCAGACCCAGCCAGTGTGCATGTGACTGTGTCACTGTGTGTTTATGTGTGCATGATTTTTTTTTAAAATGCAGAAGTGCATACATTTGGACAGATGTCTCTTACGTAGATTGTGAAGCATGTTCACAAAAATGCAGCTGCTCACACAAACACACACACAAGGTCATACAGTACTTTCAAAATGCAGTGCTGGCTAAGAAAGGTCAAAGTTGTTTTTTACAAGTACTGGAGTTTTTCATTCTGAAATGCAGCAATTGAGAATTAGCTCCCTTTCTCTTTGTGGCAAAAGAAAATGTGCCCATTATTTTCGTCTCATTTTTATTCCTTTGCTACACTAGCAGTCTCATGGGATTGAAAATACTGTTTGGAAAAAAGTAAAGAGGAACACGTGGCAGTTTGGTTCCAAAGCTTAATTTCTCTGGTGCCTAAATTTCTCATTTCCGCTGGTTTCATCCCTCCCTCCTCTCAAGTTCCTCTCAACACATTTCATACCTAAGTCATCACAAGGTCTCAGGATCTGACTTCCCAGTCAACCTGCACATCCCCCCAATCTCCTGCCAAAGAAAACCTTCCACTCCACTGCTTAATTAGTGGCTGATTGAAAGAGAAGTTCAGGACCTGAGAAAACTTGGCAGAAACCGCAGAGACACAGAGGAAGAAATGAGAAAAGGGGTAAAAAGTGAGAGAGTTTTCTGTCTTCGCATGTGGATATGAGACAGGAGAGGCGACATCCAGACCTCGACTGCTTCAGACCCAGACATGACTTAATTAATGTTTAGAGATAACGCCTGCATCTGATCTTCCGCAATCCAGTGCCCCCCTTTTTTTCTTATGTGCTATTTGTATCTGATGAAAAACACTGGTGGCATTTTCGCTCAGTAAAACAATAAAATATTAATCACAAAAGTTGGGAGAACGAGGCTGCACTGATTTGCAATTTAAATTACCTGAGACTTCCTGGCAATTAATTATAGTCTATATGAGTGAGTGAGGGCGTATACGCAGATTTTTACTCGCATGTGTGTTTCTCTGCGTGTGTGTCATCATTCTGGCTTTGCTTCACAGCATATCTGAAGCACAATTTACCAAGTGCTTTTCTTGTATCCTGTCCCTTAAAGAGCACCAGGAATGCCAAGTAATTACAGGGAATCAATTTAAGAAAACATGACAACACTGGCAGCACTGTTAACAGCATCACGTCTTTCTAAATAGACCCAGATGACACTTAACCAGAATAAAGCTGAGGGTGTTTTTTTTCCTCCTTTTTCATGACAAATATTAAAAACAGGGCAGCAGGAGAAAAGCACGAATAACAATGGGGGGATATATGTGCACATAAAAGGAATCCCTCAGAAGAAATGTCTTCAGACAGTTAATTTATCATGGGAATTAGAAGATGACAACATGAATGAAAAAAATGACTTACAGGTGATAATGCACATAGCATTGAGAAAATAAACATTGTCTTTACTGTGTATGCCAGGCAGAGGTTTATAAAGACAGTGCTTCCCCATTGTAATTAAAAATAAGTAAGAAGATAATAGAAGTGCAGACACCAGGGTTGAAGTGTTTGTTGCAGCTACTTGGGACCCATCAAGACATTGTAGGTTGAATGAAAAGTAGCAACCAAGTTCTGAATCTGCGCAGTTACATCTTAATCTGATCTCCAGCAAACACGGCAAAGAAAAGAACAGACAACACACTCTTATAAAGCATACATGCAAACAAAAGCCCCATAATGAATCCTACATATTGAAGCCTATAATGCTCAATACTTGGGATTTGGAATTGAATTGCACTATAGTGAAGGCATACTTTTGCTCAATTCTGAACAACAACTGAATATTATGAGCTAAAAGGTAGTATTTATAGCAGGGCTTTTCATTCAGTTGCATTAGACTGCTGTGTATTAGTGTGTATATGTAACTATACACACTAATACACAACAACTGTAGTTCTCTGTTACAATTTGTTTCAGTTATCTCACTGCAAAGCTCCATACTTTCAAGGGGAGTTGCAGATTTTGATGATAACGCCACACAGGTTTGTAAATACTTTACCAAAAATTAAATAACTGTGGTATTATTATTGAATTGTTAGAGACTGATGTTTGTTGAATAACTCCTTCATCAATTCTGTATGTGTGTCTTAAATGAAGAGATGTGTAAAACCTCAAACCTCTGGAAAAGACATCAAACATGATTTGCACACACCAAAGAAGAATACAACCGTTAGAAGTTACAGTTTGAGTTATATTTCTATGGTAACACACATTGCACTTAACTTGAGCACCACCACCTGTTTTGACTGAACTGACATCTTGAAGTCACAGTCACCACAAAAGCAACAACAGGACGAACTGTGTGTTTTTGATATACAAGGCAGTTTGAGTAAATGGAGAGGGAGTGAAGGATGATGGGCCACCTCCATCCCACATGCATACCTGTTTTCAGAGAAGGGAACCACAGGAAGCGAGTGAGACCTCAAGTCCATTAATATTCATTACAGAGAGACTGTCTGCTCTCACTCTGCCAGTCCAGCCTCCAACTCTCTCCACCGCTCTGTCACACACCTCAACACGCCAGGGAGGAGAGTCTGACAAACCAACAGACAGATAGATTCAACTTCCTCTGTATAAACAACAGCTAAGCAAGGTGATGTTGTAACTGCCAGCCCCATCAGGATGAGAACCACGAAAGATACTGACCAGCCCATTACAGCCCAGTAACCAGCACAAGCTCATTATATAGTCTGAGTCAATATATTATACTGAGCTCATAGTGTAATAATGTTTGTGCTATAATGTTAACTCCATCTGTAAAATTTATATGGTGATAGCATATATTTCAGAGCATATGTTACCTCCATCTGCAAATCTGATAACGTGAACAGCTTACAATGCATATTTACACTCAACGCATTTCTGTTCATTTGTTTATCCATCTGTGCCCATAACAATCTGAATAGCTGGTGATGCACATGTCGCCTGCACAGTCATCCCAACCTGCTAGTCTGTCTGTGAAGACAATGCATATTTAACCAGTGTGTTTTCAATATGCTGCAATGTGTTTCAATACAATACTGCAATTTAGTGCTGACCCTTATTAAAAGATGTGTTTCTATAAGTATCAGTGTTGGATAAACACTCAGCCTCAGTTGTGCTTAGCCTCTGCTAAATGCAAATTTGCTCATGTTAAAATGTCACATAGTAAACACCAGCATATTCACATGCATGTGGAGTATACCATTAGGCCCACATTAGCTCCCCTTCTGTCTTCTGGTTGGATGGTAGTAAACAGGCTTTATCGATTACTAGCTCAGCAAACTCTGTCTATTAAGTGCTAAAATGTGGCTGTATTGCAGAGTTTTTTTGAGCTACCGCGAGACTGAGAAGGAGTCTATACCCGTTTGCAATGAATGAGGAAAAAAGGAGATTTTTTGTCAATAGGTAATAATATACCAAGGAAGTGTATTGAGCTAGTTCATTGTAATATTACACAAGTTGTTTTGCATCCAGAAAAATGCTATATGCAACTGCTGCTATATTACATTTAGTTTATACCAATTCATGACAATGACAAATAGGATAACTGCACAGTAAACTACAGCTGGTGGTGATGGTAAAGCCATGAGCCAAAGTTACATCAGTGAACTTGATAAATTTAATAAAATAAGGCCATATGGATGGACCAATAAAGGGTAAAAAGTGACAGAAGAGAAAAATGGAAAGCCTGCTAGGATTCTTTACAACTATTGCGTCTCACAAATGAAAAATCAATTTTAAAAGAAAAGAACAAAAACACATTCTACATGTGCATACACAAACACGTACACATGAACATAAATTGCTTGCTTTTGAGATACCACCACTGGGTGGACAGGTGTGGAGTTGCATGATTTGAAAAAGGTTCAGTCACAGTAGGGATACTGGAGTGTTTAGAGGGTCACCTTGTGCAACAACAGGCAGCAAGTGAAATAGTGAAGTACAAAGACAGCCTGCAGAGTTTAGTGGGACAGACTACAAAGACTGAAAACATGCCAAAAAGCTGAGGCTAAGTGACAGAGTGTTACAGCTTTGAGCGTATGTGTGACGCATTTCTGAACGTAAATCAAAGCCCACATGCTAGTTCACATTTGCACAGCTTAGAGTCACCCCTGTGCTCTTCTTCCTCCCATCACCACCACCACCATCCACTTCCCTCGATCTCTGGTGAGAAATCTGACAGAGGGTTAATGAAGCCTGTTCATTATAAGGTTAGAATCCATTAAAAGCAGACAGGAGTGCCAGTGAAAGCTTAGAGGGAGCATGTGCATATGCATGTGGGAAAACAGCATGCCTGATCAAGGGAAGTAGCTGAAAATCATACATGGCTGGCTGGAGGTGCATTTCCTGTCAAGTAAGCACCCACACGGGGATCACGTAAAATAAGTGATTCCAAATCTCTGTTATGACAGATTCAGAAGTTTTGCCAACAGACGAGCAAATGGTCAAGAGATGGAAAAGAAGACAGTCATGATATAAAAATGTAGCGATGAGTTGTCTCTCATATGAATGGCAATGATAAAATGTAAACTAGAGGTGAGACTGACAGAAGCACACAGGCAGATCTGAGCAAAAGGCACACACAAATGAAAAAGGCTTGTTTTGAAGTTTGTATGAAAACATATCCGAGGTAAAACTGTCTATTTATTTTGGTCAAGGCACTGCTGATAGCCCTGAAAAAGAGGGTGAAAACGGGGATAAGAGAATGCCTGAAGTGGGCACACATGCATGACAGGACCAAGTGCAAACTCAGTGATGGGTTGGGAAAACACTGGAGTGTGTCGGATCCAGGGCCGAAGAAGGTGTGATGGGTTAAGAGGTGCTGGCACAGAGAGAGGCCCTCTCTGAACCATGGAGTAAACCCCTGTGAAACAATGTCATCATCTTTTTCTATTATATATCTGCAGTGGTCTAATTCTTTTCTTTCTTCTTAAAACACCACCAAAACATTTTCTCTGCCTCACTTAAGATTGCTGTAAGATGGCATCGATGCCAACACATCTTTTCATTACTTCTTTACATCCCTGTTTTGATAACATCTCCTATATTAGAAGATACAAAATTGAGAAAATTTATCTATTCATTCATTTAGCTAAGATAATATACTACAAAAAAGTACATCAACAAACACAGTGCAGTCCAAATTAATAATGTTAATAGTGTAGCTTCATTTTACATTAAGTGATCATTACTGTAAGTGGTAGAATTAATTAACTTTATTTTGGTTTCTGCTTTAGAGATAAGTACTTATGGCCGTGATAGTTTGGACTACATGTCTAAGACATCACTCCACTTCAGTGGTGTTACTTTTGTCAAAAGACTGACAGCAGCTCCAAAAACAGATTAAACATTGGACTGGTGCTGAAATCAGTCAACTTCACTTCATAACCATGTAAATAATAAATAGGTGTAAATATCAACAGTATGATTACTCTACAATTTATGACACACATATCACATAAAGCAAAATGAAATGCTCAAAACTTGGTCAAAATATACTCTCATGACAACATGACATTATCTTTCCTCATTTAATATAATGAATGGCCTACAGCATTTTCACTCTCTTCTCACCTCTCCATCCTTTTAGGTCTTCCCCAAATCTCTGCACTGCTCTTGTGTTTCAGCACTGACCAGATGCTGTGTGACTCAGTGAATCAGTTTAAAGGTTAAATCCTTTTCTTGTTTGTGGTTAAATCCAACAAACAAAAGACTTCCACAACACAGACTGACGCAATTCTCTAAAAAACCCTGCACTCTGCTGTAGCTATTTGTCACTAGTAAAAGTTTAGGAAGTGTTTTACTTGCTCAATGCTTGTAAATAAGGCCCTATCTAGACATAAACATACCATTTTGCCAAAAACAATCCAGCTTTAAGTATTACATCTTTCAGTCTAAGTTCTTAAAATGTGTTCTAGCACAATAGTCCAATGTAACTGATTAACCCTATAAGGGGGATACAGCGGAGACTCTTGAAAAAACTTTAAAAATATAAAAACGATATTGTCTGAAACATCATAGGCCCTTGAAGCCAAGATAGATAGAGGTGAATGCCAACAGCATTGTAGTAACTTTCTATACACAGCACAGTCTGATCATCAAAATAAAAATGATTTTTGACACTACATGTCATCCTTTCTATTACTTGAGAACATTATTTGTACACTAACGTTTGGATACACATATTAAAATTAAGCTCCTGTCACCTATTTTCACATGGCTGTACTAGATGTACTCTTATGTACTATCCTCCCTGTTTATTTTCTGCCCTGCAGAGAATCTCAATATGAAGTTTCATTCTCATGAAGTGAGCCAAGCTCGAAGCAAACAGAAGGAGTGAATGGAGGGAGCGCAAGTTGTTTTGTTAACACACTGTGCAATGATGCAATTTATAATTAAAATGCAAATAGAGCGACAGGGAGTCTCTCTTCACCTTGTTTTCACTTTATGCAGCATTCTCAGGGGAGGCCCATCTCTGCCCAGGATCTATGTGTCCAAGCCAGTAAATCATTTTTTACATGTAGCACTGAAATCAATTAGAGATTTAGTATATACAAAAATGCATGTATAAGCCACTAGTTCACTGAGAAAACATGAGAGATACATGAATAGATACACCCGGCCTGCAGCTCTAAAATATTTTCCTAGTTTGCTATGATGATGTGTGAAGGATTTTCAGAAGCTCACATCCCTAAACTGAAGGCTAAAAGCAATTATTTTGGCAACAAGAAAACACAGGCTTGCCTGACGCATTCGCCATTGGCCTGTCTCTGCTTTGACTATAGCTTATCACAATAGGTGGCTCAAACATCCCCTAAGCTTCAATCTCAACAAACAACAAAAACAGTGGAATGAATCATTTGGGAGAGTTTTCTTTCAAAAGTATGCCTCACAAAGGAAACAAGGGGGGCAAGTGGAAAGGAAGCCTGTTTTAGTGGTTGTCCTTCAGTGTGACTTTGTCATGTAACACATTTCCAGCTCAATTATCTGCATCCAGTGGATTTCAAACACATTTAGAAAGGACCAGAGAGCTTGGTAATTAGCAGGAGCCCTGGCTCATAAGGGGACCAAAAACAAAGCCCGTCTTTAGCTCTATCTTTATCCCCTCTGCTTGTCTAATCTCTCCTGATCCTTCTCTTTTCACAGATTGCGTTGGACATCCTCTGTGAACTCAGTCAATACCTTTATATGACAACAGGTTTTTCGCTTTTATAGAACAAACGACAATCCAAAGCGAAATACCTGAATACCTGATCCACAAGAAATGCATTATCAATGATAACACTACATGTCACATAAAATACTTACAGTACATATCAGTTATGAGTTTGGAAACACCAAACGAATCAAGTAAAAATTATTTATTAAATGTCAAAAAATGGACTGACAGAAATAGAAATACTCACAAAACATTGTCTATAAATTATGGGTCACTCTTTGGCGATATGATAAAAAAAGGAAACTAACCCGTCTAATGATGCAAAGATTCATTACAAGGAGCAATGAATCTTAAATGAGACAGGTAACCTTTGTTATTCGAAAGCTTAATACATTATCAATAACCACAATACAATCCGACTCAATATGTTCTATTTTGAAAACACAACTTGCAGTTGTGATGACATTTCAAGCAGAAATACAACTTTGTACAAAATCGATCCCCAAATATAAAGGTTAAGACTATGTCAGGTTTTGGTCCCCTACCTCCCCCTCATCTTGTTTTCCATTTTAATTACAGCTGAAAATCATTTCAGCTTGCTTTGGCACAGGAAAGTTGTCTTAGGTAAAATTGCTTTCTGCCTGTCCCCGGATACCTATAAAAGCACATTTCAACAAGGGACAATTTCATCTTCTCTTTACCTTCCCCCTTTACTGTGGTGCACTCCCTGTTTGCTACCAAGTGTACTACACTTTCATTTATCGATTTGATTGAGTCTGGATTCTATGTGTAACATTTATGCATTATAAAGCCATAAAAAAGCTCTGTGGCTCAAAATATGTACAGTTCATTGGCACACCATTATCAAAATAATGATACATCACTACCGTGTCTGTTATAACAGAGTAAACTATTGAGTGTTACATATAATAGGATGAGAATAGTGGATGAATCAATAGGGAGCAATTTTAGACACGGCCTTTATTTTCTCCTCACTATATCCTCCCTTATCTCCAACAATTACACTGATGAACAGTGCCAGTGTGAGATGTTATCTTAAACAGAGGTAGAGTGATTCATGCAGGCAAAAAAGGAAAAAAAACAAATGAGAAGTGGTGTGGGCCAACTTGTTGTGGATCTACTCGATTAAAGATCATTATTTATGAAGGGGGGAAAAGTCAAAGTCTAAATGTATCCTCAAATACAGGAAATACACTTGACAGTGAAGATTACCAGTCCTCCAATTTAGCTGTTTAGTATCTTCTCAAATACCTAAAGAGTATCAGTCTCAAGAGACACATGAGCTAAGAGGGGAAACAACATCAAGGAACTGTATATCAATGAAAAGCAAACATCTTTCTGTTCAGCTGATGTGTCCCCACTGTTGGTCTTTACATTAGTATAAAGTACTTCAAACCCAAGAGGATTCACAGGTTCAAAACTAAAATTTTTTCATACAACAGCATATCTTCACCTATGGGAACATTATTCCTGTCTCTTACCAGATGTCAGATGCCCCCTTCCCCGTAGAAACTTAAATCTGAGACCACACAACAGTTTTCCCTGAGGTAGGGAGCCACCATACAGGATCACAGCACACAATGTTCCCAGGTTGTCTTAGGGCTTAGGCTGTCGAACAATTTTAGCCAGTCTCTCAAAATGACATATGTTTATGTTTAAGTGACAAGAGCCCTGAAGCGGTTGTAGGGATTATGGCTGTTGTCTATAAAACCATAAATGTTCTCAGGCTTTTTGGACAACAACTGGAACCCCTGGATTGATTTGTCAGTTCAGTGGTAGAAAGTGATTTCCAAGAACTTAAGTTTACAAGGAAAGCCGCAGAGAGTCATTGTCTTTCTTTTAGTTACAGTTGGAGATTTCAATATCCAGGTATGATTGTTTCTACTCAGCTCTGTAGGAATTCTAATGCCTTACACATTCATTTGATTTGAAACATGTCCTTCACCCCACACCTAACTGTGGCCACATCCTCGTCCAATTGTCCATACATGGTTTGAGTGTTAATAACGTCACCTTAATGCTTAAATCTTGTACTTCTCATAAATTCGTTTTGACACCACACTTCAGGGTGAAATTACAAAACATAATCTATTAAGAAAGTAAAATAAATCTAAAATTGTCTTTTCTTCTCTTTGACACTATGTCTGAAACTAGTTCTGCTAACATTATTGCACTAGTAAATAACTTTCATCTGCAACCTGCTATTTTAAAATAATTGTCTTTTACAAAGGCTTAATGAAGACATCTACAAGCTCCGAGTGCACTATCAGCAGATGAAGACACTGTTGACATATAACACACATGTGAGGAGTGCAAGAATAAAATACTTTTCATATTTAATTACTACTGCTAACAAGCACTGTCTTTTAAACCCATCAGCTTCTAATGGCTTTATCTCACCTACTGATTTATTTTGTCTTCTTCAATGACAATATTTCATTCCTGTTTTCTCCATAGACATCTCCTGCCCTAGTCATCCCATTTCTGACTGTTTTCCCTGGCATTGTGGATTCTGTGCTTCACTTGAAATCCTCCTATAGTCCACTTGATGAACTTCAAACATTTTATTACATGTTTGTGACGTGATTGTACCCAGCCCGATTGCCCAATTCCAATAAAACCTCTGATCTATCTAGTTTGGTTAATTATCTAGCAGATATGAGGACAGACATTTTGTCACTAACTCATCAAACCTGCATGGACAGATTAAGTCATATCTTACACTTAAGTCAGAAGCTTAAGAGTACATATCTTATCAGTGAGCTTGTCCAGGCCTTTTATTATCATCTTAGAAATACTTCCAAGATTTAATTATTTTAAATAATATCTTTAAATAATAATTTAAAGATGTAGAAGTTGATTTACATGTCTTGGTCTATCATGACTACTGCAAGGGTGATCTCATAGGCAAAACCAGGAATCTCTACTAACTCCAACCGGAACAAAATTCAGCTTCTACACTTTTAACAAAAAACAGAAAATGAAAAATCATTACCCCACTTTAACTGACCTATACTGGACAAATTTGCTTTAAAATTGATTAAAAGAGTGTAGTAATTGCTTCTAAAGGCCGCTCTATGCATCCTGCAGAATGGGGCACAACATCCGTCTTGTATTATAATTTCTCACTTGTACCCAGTGAGAGTGCCCCCCAGGTGCTGGCTGATGACCAAACTTATCCATCCATCCATCCATCCATCCATCCATCCTTCCTTTCTTCCAACTGCTTGTCCTGTTAAGGGTTGCGGGAGTGCTGAAGCCAACCCCAGCAGTCTTTGTGTGGGAGGCAAGGTGCACCCTGACCAGGTCACCAATCCATCACAGGGCTGAGACATTCACTACCAGTCAAAGGTTTGGGCACAGTCCTTCTGTGTTTTTTATTGTTTTTTTATTTTTATTTACCAATTTACCCTTTTGACAGCTTTGCACACTGTTGGTCTCATGTAAGTCTCATGAGGTAGCAACCAGGAATGGTTTTCCAACAATCTTAAAGAATTCTCCAGCGTAAGTACTTGTTGGGTGCTTTTCTTTCACTCTCCACTCCAACTCATCCCAAACCATCTAAACTAGATTTAGATGAGGTGATTGTGGAGGTAAGGTCATCTAATACAGCACTCCATCTCTCTCTTTCTTGGGCAATTAACTCTCACATAACCTAGAGGTGTGTTTGGGGTCATTGTCCTGTTGGAAAACAGATGACGGTCCCACTAAGTGAAAACCAGATGGGATTGCATGTTCCAGCAAAATGCTGTGGTAGCCATGCAGGTTAAGTATGCCCTCAATTTTGACTATACATGTCTTTATATCCAATCTGACATGTTCTAAATTGGCAGTTTCTGAGACTGGTAAATAGACTTATCCTGTGCAGCAGAGATAGTGCTTAGTCTTTCCTGGGATGTTTCTTCACTGTTTGATGGTTTTGGCGACTGCGCTTGGGAATAAATTCAAAGCTCTGGAGAACTGACTGGCCTTCATTTCTTAAAGTAATGATTTCCTGTCTTTTCTCTTCACTTAAGTGAGTGTTTTTTGCCATAATATCAATTTGTACATAGTTGTAGCACCAGGGGAATTGAATTTGTATCCACCCTTCCTCCAGCAAGAGACAACTGATAGTCTAAAGCACATTAAGAAGGCAAGAAATATCACAAAATTATTCTTAACAAGGCACACCTGTGAACTGAAGACCATTCCAAGTGATTGGAGCCAGACTTCCGGGAGAAATCCCACGTTAGCACAGGCAGAATATGCAAACTCCACACAGAAAAGCACCTGGCCGACCCGTGGATTCAAACCCAAGTCCTTCAGGCTGTTAAGCGACAGCGCTAACCACTGCACAACCATGTCAACCGGGTGAACACATATTTGACTACTTATCACGGTTTCTCAACCATTAGGTTTAGACATTTTTCATCATTTCAAATCAGAAGATTTTCCAGTTCCTATAATTCCCTACATATACAAAATTCACATAAACAGATACATTTTAAACCTAGCCTCACAGTCTCGCAAACTGTTGAGGAAATCTGGAGACAGGTTCACACAGTGCTCTTGTCTTATTGCTTTGCTATTGCTCTTTTCAGTGAAAGCAAGGGAGAGGAAAGGTAACTACACTAATAAGTTCAGTTCTATCTACTGGTTACAGTTAGTACGACAAGGGTTACTCTTTTTGTGCCCCAACGTCACTCTGCCTCCCAATTACCACATCTACACTCACATATTGTATTTCACACACGATCACACATACAGGTGCACACAGACATACACACACTTATTTATATTCTGGAAGAACTTAAATGCTCTCCATTAAATTTATAAAAGATGAATCATCTTTTAAAACCGAAAGTGATCTCCTCACCTTTTATACATTGTTATCTATCCATGAAGAAACACATACATTATACAGTAAGGACTGAAAATGAGCCATCTCACTCTGGAAAAATGCCAAACCAGAGACTTGATAATAGAAAAAAATGCCAGTAATACTAAACTTGAAACACATAACAAATGAGGTTTTAGTATGAATGTGTATTAGGTATGAGTGTGCAAAAAATAAACATTTAGAATAGAATCATGACCAAAACTTGGCTCTAATAAAACAGGTTGCATTTTTTTTTATTATTTCATTAAAAATATAGTATGCCAGATATATTAGTATGAGCATGTACCCATTGCTCCCAGTGTTTTCTCAAATTTTAATTATGCATAATGAACATTTCAGTTTTGTTGTGTTAATGTGGTTTAAATGGCACTATTATACATTTTTCATAGCTGTTATGTAATTTTCTTTTTAGGGGATATTCTTAAACAATTTCTGTATTTACACATACTTTTTAGGTAACATTTCAGTATTCACTTTAGGAAGAATTCTAGTAAATATGGTGGTGTGCACTGCAGAGTGCATGTAGTCGTGTGTCTCTGTTTAGCTGCTGGCACCTAAATCCCAACCTCTATCCTCGCACTGCTGATGTGTAAAAGATTGTAAAGTTACAGCATTAAGCTGATACCCCAACACCTGTGAATGTGTCATATCATTTGTATTTATCAGCCAGCAGTCTGATTTAAGATCAGTTCATTACCTGCACATGGGGGTTCACAGAAAAGCCAGCATGGAGGAATCAAATTCGAACTCCCATGACACTATTAAGATAACACCCACAAAGTAACTGGTGGTGTTAGTAAAGGTGACAAATCCCTGTATGTCATCCTCCAAGCCCAAGTCTTCCTAATTCATGTTAAGGTTACAAGTGTTCCCCTCAATATTCTTTGCAGTGCTGAGCCTTTTGGAGGGTCATCAGATGGTGCCTGGTGCTGCAGTCAGTTGTGAAAGCAGAAAATGCCAGGCAGATAAAGCTGCTAGACTACTATAAACACTCACACACACACACACACACACACACACACACACACAGTGACATTTCAGATCTCCGCAGTGAATCTGGGACCGTAACCAGCAGCTATGCTCTGAATCCAAACCTTCTTAATTCATCTTCCTCTCTTCCACTATCTATGAGAGCACTCCTGCTACTATCAAACTTTCAGCCCGAAAACTAATCTTCTCCACCTATTCTGCCATTTGAAATTACTCATTCCACACATTTCGTCTTACGTCTAAATGGCCCTGACAAATCAGGCACATCAGGCTGCCTTTGGTGGAGGCCACCACTGAGATTATCATTCTCTAATGAAGTCATTTGAGTCAGGCAGACACATTCCAGTCTCTGAACGGCCAATCAAAAGAACCACAGAGACTTGCTCCGGCAGATGCCAAGATGGTGGCAACAACAGGCAAGTGACGGACAGAGGGAGTCAGATAAACAGAGAAAACAAGTGACAAGTGAAAAAATACAACAGTGAGGAGACAACACTAATCTTAGACAACACTGAATACAAAAATACACAATAAATACATATCGTAAATAATAAGAGTTGGTAATAAAGCATTAGTACAATAGAAAAGAAGGGCAAGGCCAGACCTGCCTTATCTTTCCTCAGATACAACCAAACATAAACAGATTTTGTCCACATAATAAGATGACAATAGAAAAAAAACAATAATGAAAAAGTAGGAATGTCCTGACAGACAGAATTTGAGAAAACACAGCAAACAAGGGAGACAGATGTCAAAACAAATCAGATTCCAGTCCCTGTAACATCAGAAAAGGAAAATGGACTTGAACAAAATACTCAAGTAAATCACAGAGTATTATTCTTCAGTATTGTGCAAAGAATCTTCAAATAGAAATATTTCTATGTAGTTTTGACTGCGGGAAACTGTCACACTTTTCTTTATGTCAATAAACCATAAAGCTTTGCATTTTGTATTTGCATTATGCACATCTTATGCATATCAATTTTAGAGGCGTTAATAGGGGTATGTGTGGAAGCATAAAAATACCAAAATTGTGAGGAAAGTAAAGACAAACAATTTTCAACAATAAAAGATTAAATTACTGGACTACAAACAAGCATCAAACTGCCCTGTCCCTGTGGTACACCCATAACGTTTAATATTTCAAGACAGGAAAAAAAAATTGTTACTGTATTGGTCAAACCACTGGCATCTGACCAGTGTCTTAGTAATATATATAACATTTATGCTGGTTATATTGCATCATTTGCTCTGTACTTTTATATGCACATTTCAATTTAAATACTACACTATAATATCATTTGTTTAAAGACTACAAAAACTATAGTAACTACTACTAAAAAGATTTATAATCATTGTTCAGTAATTGAATGTAAAAAAATCTAATGCATTCCTGACGTTCAGTATAATCTAAATATGTATTCTTACCTAGTTGTGTGTTTCGATAAAATTTCACAATGAGTTTGGCTGAAGTCCATTTAAACCTGATCTGCATCAAAGCAGACAATCAGACAAGGCACACTGAGCAAACTAATTTGCATCCAAGTTTCCCATTGGATAAACAGTGATGGTCCTCATGTCCTTGAATGACCACAATTTACTGCATGACTGACAGGGGCAGTCTCAAGTCATGAAAAAAAAACAAGAAAATACAAAGACAGACAATAACAAAACAAGAAAGAGAGAGTCATGCCAGAAAAAACAAGTTGTCAAGAAAGACGAAAATGAAGATACAGTTGAAAGTAAACTAGACCTAGTTAAGACTTATGTGGCCCCATCAAAAGAAACTCTACCAGAGGAGTAATATAAATAAAACACAATCATTAACCAGTTCTTCCACACCTAACAAGACACTCAAAGAGACGAGGGAGGAGGCATTAGTGGATGGAGCCACAAGGTTGCCGCGGCAACGTAAATTAGAACCTAGGATAACAAGAGAAATGAGAAGGTGTGGGACGACCCAGGTAGAGGGGAGAACAGAAAAAGAGAGCTGCTTTCTCCCAGGCGCAACAGTTATGGAACAATGTGATAAATAAAAATCCTGGACGTGCTGCTAATTCAATATAATGCATGAGGAAATCAGAACTGTGCTCTCCTGTGGTGTAACATCATCTATATTACAAAAAAACATACTTGTGTAACTGCAGCAGGATTATTGGAAATGTGTGAAAATTGCAGCCAAGATATACAGCAGTTCAAAGCAACACAACTTCCACTTCTAGTTCAGTCGATTTTATTTGTGTAGCCACTAATCGCAAAGTGTCTCAAGGTATTTCGTACTATACTATAAAAATAAATGAAAAGGAAGCCTCAGATGGAGCCTCACTAAATACAAAGCAAAAAATTTACTAAGAATAAATGGAAGAAACCGTTGACAGAACTACTTATCAGTAAACAACAGACATGATGCTCTGCACAGACAATGATTTATACAACACTATAATAAATTCGAAAGCACTCATCTCAACACAGCTGACAGACACAAATTTAGCTGTGAGCAGTTATAAAGCACCTTTCTCTGTCTGTTTCGAGGTTGCCAAGAGACAGATAACAACTGGTGGTTGGCAGTTTATAAGGTCTGAATGTCAATACTGGTCCCAAGGGAAGCAATAATTAAGGCGTAAAGATCTAAAAGGCTTGTCACATATGGCTGGCCAGCTGTCACATCTGTCAGTTCATATTCATTCCAGAAACAACCAAACCTACAGTAGACTAAAGCACAGTATGTAATGTGTGAACATTAAATGTCGGCTGACTGAGCTACAACTAAAGGCTTACACAAGAGAGAGTACACTGAATGAGGAGAATCCTGACATTCAAAAAAACAATCCACCAGCTCTCATTTTATATCTTCACTCCAGAGTGGGCGGTGTCAAGAAGATCTATACCCTGTGGTTGTACTTCACAGCATTGCTGAACCAACACAAGAGAACAGATTAAGAGTAATAAATTCCTGCAACATTCCTGTAATTTTGGCCACTTTCACCTTTGAGGACAGCAAGGTGTCCTTGTCACTGGGTGTGTACCAGTGTACAGAGGAGCATTTTCCCTGCTCATTGAGCAACACACAAGTCATTCGCCATTTCAACACTCCTAAGATTTTCATTACCATAAAATTAATGTTTTTTCCAATTAATTCAATTACTTGTAAAGGTTTATGTCTCACAAGCAACTCCTTGTGGTCAGATGAATGATGAACTGAATATGAATATGTCCTCTCTAAATAACAAACCATGTGTGATTTCCACACGCAACACTTGTGCCCCAATTTATTCCTTCTAAGCATGGCCATAGTCTTTTACTAATCCTAACAAAATGCATCCCCAATTCCAAGAAAAGTTGGGATATTGTGTAAAATCTACATAAAAAGAGAATGTAATGATTTGCAAAACTCATAAACCCATATTTTATTAAATATATAACCTACATTATAAACAAAATATACGAAACGAAATATTTGAATTAATTTAATGTACCATTTTAAGAAAAAATAATTTATTTTGAAATTGATGGCAGCAACATGTCTCAAAAATGGGACAGAGACCTTAATGCACAAAAAACACAATACAGTAAAAACAAATAATGTGGATGAAAAATATTTGTATTATTGGTGACATGGTGCACACAACTTGTTGTACAGTCTGGCATTGGGGACAAAAGACAACCTGAAGCATTCTGTCTTGCTTTTTGGTGGAATCAGTCTTTGGCTGAATGGGCTTCCTATCTTCTACAGTTCATCATAAAGTGCGTCAGACAAAGTGTGGGAGTCTCTGCCACGGCCTCCCGACTGCCCAGTTCCAGTGCTACTACATATTTTGTATCCCTATTTAGCTTGTTCAGGTAGTCTCTTGCCTTCAACAAAGTTGATGCCACCTCCCTAATGCACAACTAAAAAAAACAGAGCACTCAAAAGCGTGTGAGCTAAGATGGCAGTACATTAAAAACAAGCACCTATGAAATCACCTTTCATCAATTAAAAATGCAAAAAAAATGCACATCTTGAAACACAAAATACGACAGAGAAGACCCAGGACCGTTGAACAGTTAGAATCCTGTATGAGGCGAAAATTATTCTTCCCAAAAGACATCTGGCCCCCTCAGTTCCCAGACAATCACAGAAAATAAAAGAAGAGAGGATGCTAACATGGCCCTGTCCCAGGTTTTTGCTGCCATCAATTTCAAAATGACCTTATTTTATCTTAAAATGGTACATTTTCTCAGTTTAAACATTTGATTCATTTTCTGTGTTCTACTGCAAGTAACATTTTTATTGTAATTGATTTTTAATCATTACATTTCGTTTTTATGTCAGTTTTACACAGCTACGCCCCCCATATACAGACAAACAACCTATTTTGACATTTAGGGATTAGTACTTGTTGAGAGAAAGGAAAAGGAAAAGAATAAGAAAAAAGATTTACAGAGATAATGAAGGTATCAGTTTTATTGCCTGTGCAAGTCAGTCAGTTCTCACCCAAATCAGAGAACATGTTGTTTCCTTCTTTCTTTTATGCAGTGGTTACTTTTATGATAAACAATTTTAATTTCAGCAAAAAGTTATCAACAAAAGCCATGCGTGAGGCCAATTAAACCAAACAAATCCAATTGCAATCTGTGTTGCTTCCGCTGAGCTTTCTGGACTTGCCACATTGGCTCTCTGTTTACAATGAGCTTTAAAATTTCTTCTGTGCTCATGCAGAGTTTAGAAATGTTCTGTGTACAAAAAAAGCATTTTGTGCACTGTATCTTGAGAGTTTTTGTCCTTGGTTTATTTTATTATGCTTGGCTTTTCAAACATAGGGAATGTTAGTGCTGGCTATCAAAAAATTCTTTTAGATAAAGGTCTAATTCCTAATGAAGTGGCTTGAAGTTCATTTGAGGTCCACATTTTCAGGTGTCTCGGTGCAATCATTATTTGATGGCATGTGAGATGAAAAGTCGCCACACTCACCTGTCTATAATTAAATGAAAAGTTAAATGAAAAGTTAAATACATCTTCAAAGGTTTATGCATAATGGTCGGGATAGATCTAGTGAGGGGAATTTGGGTGGGTGTATACTGAGCATGTTCCTGAGATCGGAGTACGCATGTGGTTATGTATGGCATGCAGCTGGCAGTGTTGACTGGCAGGTCAGGTGAGCACCGTGGTCTGTTCAGGCGTGCAGATCCAGCTCCTCTGAGTCATCTGAAGTGGCTTCAATTAACTGAAGCAGCCAAGTGTGAGCGAGGGGACTGGAGGGGATGGGCCCCAGACAAGTCTTCTGACAGATTTGGGGGGGTAAGATGAGTGGGGCCCTCTGACAGGTCCTCTAATGCCCCACCAACTCCAACCTTTCTCCATCTCCTCTTAGTTAATTACTAAGTATCTATATGAAGACACTTGTCACTGTGATCACAGCAAATTGGCTGTAACTGCCGGGTCAGCAAGAACTGTCTCTCACTCACATATAATGGTTAATGCACAAAATCAGTGTTAAGTTCAATTTAAAAACTGTAATGAAATATATCCATCAACAACCTTTTTTTAATCCCAAAAAGGAGAAGACAAAACTGATGTCGGGCAAATAAAGCTGTGATTAAATCTCAGTAGAGTTCATTAATGGAAGGAGAGGTCACTGAAATGGTTTTAAAAACAAAAACCTATGTTTTGACACAACTTCTATTTTTATTTACGGTAAAAAAAGGGGATGAAATTACATGTCCATTATTCAAACAATAACATAATCTAAATGTCCTTTCATTGGGTAGCTGCACTGCACATTTTTCTACATCACATCTTTCAAGTAACTTTGCACACCAGCAACGCACACATGAATATGCCAGCAACAGTTCATCCTAAACCTAGATACTGTACTCGCCTAAATGATATCACTTTAGGTACACACAAATTATAGAAAAAGAACATGTAACTTTTAATTTTATGTTAACATTTACCCCATATAAACCCAACAAGAAATCTGTTTTTAGTGTTTTGCCGTAAAACTCCAAACTCATTTCTCAGTGCCTTTGCTGTAGGAATTTAGAATTAAAGATCTAATAATATATCATTTTTGGAGGTTAATAAACAGGTCCCTGGAATCCCCAGAACTGGTCTGAAATTTTGAATTTAGAGCCTTTCTCTGGAGCAACTTGCTGAAGTACCTCCTATGTATAGACACTCCATGTGGGGTTACACAAAGCATCAGGGGGTACAGGGTAGAGAGTCTGTATATAAACACAGAGAACAGTGACAGCTGAGCTTCTGCTACTTTATAACAAGACAGAAAGAACAGACAATAACAGACAGAAAGAATAAGTCTGTCTTTGAGGTGTGGTCTTGAAGTTATTTCAGCAGCACCAGCCAATCGTCACTCCGATGTGCACATACACACTGACCAAATCCACAGTTTCATTATATCCTGAAAGGATAGAAGTATTAAAAAAGAGCCTTATGTGATAATCTATACTGTCTGCCTCTCTTAGTCCGTATTTGGCCATTTCAAGGCTCATTCTCTCTCTGCTCTGCTCCATTTTGCCAATCAGCCCAATCATCTACACCTGTGCCAGTCGCTTTATGAGCAGGTCTGCCATCCACAGCAATCTGCCAGATTGTCTGCTATTCTTTCTTTCCAACCATTTCTATGCCTGACTTGAACTATTGTTATGACCTGATCTCCAGTCCTGATCTCTGCCTGTTGCCTTTCTCTAGTGTTTTTCTGCAGAACCTGGATTGCATTCAATCTATCCTAAAGCAGGCTTAATACTTAATACAACTTAATTACTGCACATATTTGACAGTCAAATCAGTCTATTTTGAATGGGTACATGTGATTTGTGATATACAGCCATGAATATGAACAAAATGTCATTAATATAGTTGAATAAAGTCTGTTAAAAAGTACTGCACAGCCTATTATAAATATTCACTGTAGGGTATGTATATAACCGAGAACTGAATTGATTGACTGAATAGGAGTTTCTTTGTGGAAGTTAATCAGACTCATAATTTAAATGGCAATTCATTTTTCAAATGCCAATTCAATATGGAATTTGGTCATTCCGTTTGAAAATAAATAAATTTAAATTTATAAATAAATAAATAAATAATAAATAAAATTTTCCTAAATATTCAGAATTTGCCTTATCAAACAGAATGTTTAGATCATAGCAATTATTACCTCATAAATTAGGAGCTCCATACGTCTTTGCTTGATTGCCTTTCTTGTCTGAATGTTATTAATAACTAGTATCAGGCCACACACCATCTCCAAAGCTGCATTCTTAATGATAAAATCCAGTATGTTATTATTATGGATTATTTACAAAATTACATTTTCTTTTACAATATAATTTGCTGGTTGAAATCTTATTTAAAAAACAGCAGCTGAGGTTTGACAATATGTCCAGATTTCAGTTCACTAAATTTAAAAAGTAGCATATAGCTAAAACTAAAGCTTTTAATCAATTAGGACTAAGTCTAAAGGTAAAATTAGCTGACAAAATTAACACACACCATCCACATTGTGCAAACACACTATAGTTTTCTACTGAGGCTATTTTGAGTTTCTTGAAAGAACAAAAATTAAGTTGCTATCAGAAAATCAAATATCACAGGTACTGCCGCATATACATATGCAAAACTGTTTTCATGTTACTCTGCATGATTATGTAGAGCTTATTAATGATTAATGATTAATAAAATATCCCAGAATTTCTCAACAAATATTACACACAGATTTAATGTTCATGGACATTTGCAGCAAAGCAAATGCAGCAAAGCCAATGTGGGAGAACCCAAGTTATACTTAAAGCTAAGCCAAACTCATGGAAAACAGATTTACTTGAGTACTTAAATTATTTGTCTTTCTACGTTTGTATAAACAAACATATGTTTTACATTGAATTACTTTACTTATGTTTAAACCTAAAGGAAATGCTTATGTTAGTCTTCCATGTGATGAAACAATGAAACAGCGGATAAACACATTTAAATCAGGAGGAAAATATGATACATAATAAGCCATCTATTATTTACTATTCCTCCTCTCCGCAAACTCTAAAAAGTGTGTATCCTTTTGGCCTCTAACCGAATAGAGTGTGCTATTTCATACTGTCTTTTTATCCAGCTTTTGTTCTCGCTTTCTTGCTGTCCTTGCTAGTTTTACATTATTCTAATTAACATGGAAAAGTTTGGGGTTGCAATAAACACATATGCCAATATAATTTTCCCCCGATTTTTTTTTTTTTTTTTTTGGCCTCTTGTGTTAGCAAACACTTTGTGTCTCACTTCAGTTCAATGTTCAATGATGGCTAAATATCACTACTGTATATCATCTACATTCTCTGTTCTCTTGCTATTTGCTATTCCTCCACTGGCATCTGTTAGATCTTCTGTCACCTTCATTCTATTTGATTTCTATTTTCTATTCAAACCATGCCCCTTATGTCTGATTCTGAACCATCCATTTCCTCTTACCCACTATTTGACTCAAGGCCAGACATCCGAGAATACTGTAGGTGTCAGTTTCTCAAAAAAGGAAAACAATATGTAGAGACACATTATATCACATAACATGCTTGAGAACAAATTATTCAAAATTATTGCTTTTTCAACAGCATGTTGTCTAGCAGAAAATAAGTAAATTTTGTCTAGAAACCTAATCAAAGTAGACCATCAAAGAGTAGGCTATCCTAAAGTACAGGAATGGTAGGGCCAATGAATTTGTGTTTGCTATACATTACGGACATGTTTTTCAGGTATTGTTTGATTGTATTACCCTTAGATACAATAAACAACAAAGAAGACAGCACCTATTAAATAAGATGATAAGATCCAAAAGTATTGGAAGACACCAACAGAGGCTTCTTTTTACCCAGATTTGTCATTTGGTGAACCTTCAGTCTGCTGTTCAACAGGTGAAGGGAATAGGCACTTACTTCACTTTGTTCCTTTCATAATGCCCTGTGTTGAGTTGGCAGTGTATTTTAGATTGCTGTCTGGCTGCATAATGGAGCTTTTACCATTTAAATGTGATGCACTGATCTGTAAATTGGCAACTGAATGTTTAAATACACCATCAATTCATAAGTTATGTCATTTAGTGAGCATGTTCCAGAAGTCTTTTTTTTTAAGTCAGTTTTTACATGATGATTTCATTTATTAAGGGAATAATGCTGTCTAAATCTGCCTGGCCCTGTGTGAAAAAAGTAATTACTACCTGAACCTAATAACTGGTTGTAACTTTGTGCCAACAGCTGCTGTCAGGCGTTTGCTATAACCGGTTTCACATCGCTGTGGAGGAATTTTGGCCCACTCCCATCAAGCACGAACAGCCTGTTTAAGGCCCTACCACAGCATCTCAATCTGTTTTAAGTCCGGACTTTGACTAGGCCACTACAAAACCTTAATTTAGTTTTTATTCATCCATTCAGACGTAGACTTGGTGGTATGTTTCAGATCATTGTCCTGCTGCATAATCAAAGTGCACTTCAGCTTGAGGTCACAAACTGATGGCTGGACATTCGCTTTTGTGATTTATCGGTAGAGTGCAGAATTCATGGTTCCATCAATTATGGTAAGTCGTCCAGGTCCTGAAGCTGCAAAGCAGCCCCAAGCCGTCACACTACCACCACCATGTTTGACTGTTGATGTGATGTGTTTCTTTTTATGAAATGCTGTGTTAGTTTTACACCAGTTGTAACGTAATACACACCTTCCAAAAAGTTCACCCTTTGTCTCAGCAGTCCACAGAATTTTTGCCCAAAAGTCTTGGAGATAATCAAGATGCTTTTGGGCAAACAGGAGACCACCCTTATGTTCTTTTTGGTCAACAGTGGATACTCTACTCTCCCATGGATGCCATTTTTGCCCAGAAGTGGCTTTGGAACCCTTTCCAGACTGGTACACGTCAGTGTTAGATTGTGTGCTTCACTTTTTTAACAGGTCTGGCAGGTCTGGGTGTGACAAATTAATTGAATTCAACTTTCCAAAAAATGTGGTTAATCATAGTTCCAGCTAGTGTTATCAGTGCAGCTGGCGATGCAGCTAATGCTAGTGTTAGCCCTGCCGTGGCAGCCGATTGCAGCAGATGGTGGTTTAGGTGTCCATGCAGAGGACAATGTATCTCCGGAGTGCCTAATGCTGGTGCCGATGACCTATGACAAGCCCTCTCATGTTTGCTGTGGCAGCTAACCTGACCTAATCTAACCTTGCAAAGCATGCAAAGACACATTTACCTCAAGCTATGGGTATTTGACTATGTGTAATGTGGGCAACTTCCTTAACTTCCCTGTAGTATAGATATAACATCAAACAACAAATTGCATAACATGACCCCTTTAAATCCTTGATCTTAACTGATTGTTTAAAACACATTTCAGGAATCTTCCTGAAGCTATAAAATATCTTTTTAAAACAAATGTTTTGTGTGGTGTTTTTGTTGGTAAAATTCAACAAGCCCATCACAAGTTTAAATGCCTCAAACATCCCCTATCACCTGCAGTCTTACCCCCTTTCACAGTGTATTTGCCATTTTCCAATATTGGTACTGATCAATTCCCCCTCCTCCCTCACCCAGATCCTCACCTCATTTGGTACTCACCTAGATCAAAGTCCCTCACACATCTGTTCCTTTTGCTGCTGCCATAACTTGCCAGCTGGACTCTAACCGTCAGGTCTCTCTGTCTGCATGTGTGTCAGTACTGCATGTCTGTCCAAAGCCTGAGCTTCTTGGCAAGCTGCAAACGCAAACAGCAGAAAGAATCAACAAGACTGTAGTTGTGGGAGCGAGCGTGGGTGTGAGCCAATGGCTTATCATATTCTTGCAAGAGACTCCTTGTCAAGTTGACCATTTGTGTGTACATCTATTATGTAGGAGACTTTAATGCAGAATGTGTTTTAGATAGAGTACATGTTGTTGTGTGTGACAAGATGTTACAAGGACACATGATATACAGCCACAAAAACTGTGGTGAGGTTTACACAGGGAGGCAGAACAAAGTGAGACAGGGGCCCTTCTTATATAATTACACACTAACGTTAAAACACTAATCCAATAACAAACTGCATCTTGACTGCATTCAAACAAGAAACTAACCCATAGGATTGATGTTGCTAATATTAATATTCAAAGCATACTTTATTCTGACCCACAACTATGGACAAAAATAATTGTGGATATAGCTCAGATATAGATATTGCATGTTAATGTGATGTATAAAGGACCCACAGAGATCCAAATAACAGAGGTATGCTCTGGCAGTCTCATTAAAATCCTCCAAACCTAATTCTTCTTCAAATCCAACCTCTACGTAAATAAACATGACTGAGGATGCTTACTTGTACTCCACATGCCTGCCAACCACAGACTAACACGATTTCACTGAGCTGGCCGTCTGTGTTTAGTCAACCATTATTCAGCTTGTGAATGACCATTAATCAGAATGTGAATGTCTAAAGCTAAGAATCCGTAGAGATGTTCTTTGGGTTCACAATACAGCCAATCAAAAAACATGTCTCATGTTTAAGACATTTAAACTACAAACACAGGGTGGATTTAGTCAAATTTACAAGTTAAAGTCACAGTATTTTTCAGTATTTTAAAAAAGGCACAAATGACTTGAAACTTGTATCTACAGAGTGTGTGTTACAATTTGTAATACATTTCGACTAAAACACTAAATGCTGACTTACATTTGTCCTAAACATACTGTGCAAAAACACAGACTTCTTTTTCACTTAGCCTCTTTGTATTCATGGCCAGTATCCAAGCTGCCTGTAGGCTTTTACTTCTGGGAGAGAAGAGATGATCTACATGAATGAATGACATATCTTAAGATCTGAGCGTTTACACATACATACCAAGGAAATGTCAAACAGATGCAAAATACAGAGGTAGAACCCTGAAGGAAATGTCAAAAAGGTAGCCTGGATCTCTGATGTGTATATGGGCCCAGCACTGTTTGATCAATGACACACCTGAATATGTGATCCTTCTCACTGACTAACAAAGCAGATGTGCACTCCAAATTTGGAAACAAAATAAACACATCTTAGATCAATAGGCCACCAATCCCAATACCAACCTCATTTAATGTTTCAACGGACTGGGTGGGGTCTGGCCAACCTGTCAACTCTTCAGTAACTCAAATGAGGATTTTTGTTACTTTTAATTTGTGTAATTTAGCAGGGTTTTTTTAGGTATGTTTTTCCCCCCCAGTCGTCCTACCTACAGTTAAATTTTATTAAATTACTCAGTCTTGCTGGAGACTTAACAATTTCAAGCAAAAGTATTTTTTAAATAATAAAAGTATTTCATTATCTGTATTCTGAAATAAATGAAACTGTCTTCAAACACAAAAAACACACACAAATGCATAAGGCATATCTCTTCCTACTTTAGACTGATAGAGGCCAGCAGGAGGTTAGAGTTAAATTCTGGTTGCATTTATTTATGAAAATGCATCAGAGCAAGCAGTAGGGTACTGCTTTCAGTTGGAGGAGGCGAATTGAGGTTAGAGCTCTCTGACTTGTCCACAGTCTACATTTCCCACATTTTATGGAGACAACATATGAATAAGACAAACATGATAGCACATTTTTCTTTTGCTGCTGTTTATCCCACTTGAGGTTAAGGTGTTGAGTGTACTTATAGTTGCAGTTGTAGTTGAAACATATGTTAGACTTCTACTGCTTTAAAGGGGAAAAAACTATGAGAGAGGAAGGGCTACAATCCAGGTTATTAGTTTTAATGCTGTCTGTAACCTCAATTGATGATAAATTATATAATATCTGCTAATAACGAATGGAAAAAAAGAGAATGAATGGTCAGACCAGCAGAGGCATATGGGGTCCTATTTCTGGCTGTAAAAAACCAACCGAGGGTCAGACAGCACTGAGACCCAGCCTAAGACGTTTCTCTTGAAATTTGTGAGCCAGTTTTCAGCTGTGGGGGTTGTCCCATTGTGGAGTCTATAAGCAACAAACAGACCGACAGACAGACAGAAGATGGGCTATGTTGAAACAGATGTACAGTATATGGCGCATTGTAAAAACAGCTGCAATAACTTTTAATTGAATTACTAGCGGCTCAAAATACTGGTTCAAAACTATTAAGGTTATAAGCTTAAATTATTGCTGTATGCTGAATTTTTTCCCATGTCAATCCTGCAGAACAGGAACAGTACTAATGTGTGAACCATGATCTATAAAGGGAACAACAATGTCTAATGTCTAATGTCTAATTCACTATGTACTCTTTCCTTTGTTCAGTATTGGAAACAAAATGGTGATAATCTGTAGTCCATACTTTCTGTGTCTAACATTTGGTCAGAGGTATGATAATGGCTTGTGACCACAGGAAATGAGATGTAACCCGGAGCTTGTACCAACCACATTGACAGTTTTGATAAACAGGACGGGACCTGGCCTTCATGCCCTTTTTTTCTTTTCAGTCTTGTGTCGTTTGCCCTTTTTTGACTCTGGCATTCTCATGTGGTCAGTTAAGATGGGGACAGGCAATCACAGACAATCCAAACAGTCATGCCACCCAGGCCAATATATGAGCATCACAAGACAAGTGGAAACCTTGGCGAAGGAGCATTGAACTGCCAGACAGGGAGATGGAACAAAAATACAAGAGCAAGGAAATGGAAAGCAGAAAAAAGAAGAGCAGACAAGACACAGAGAGGAAAGAGACAGCAGAAAAGATAGGTTGATGTACAACAAGCCAATGAAATAGAGCGAGAAAGACAGTGCAAAAGGAGTGGAACAGAAGCTCAAACAATAGTCAAGAAACAGGGGAAGAAAAAAGGAGACACACTAAAGGAATAGAAGACAAAATAAGCAGAGGGCAGAGAGGGGCATGATAGAAAAAAAAAAAAAGAAAATGTCATGCCAGTTCATCCCATACAAGGGGGTGGGGCTAGGGAGGAAGAATAAAGGCCTGTTCTCTCATCCCATCGTTCCTAAAATCTGTGCAGACATAAAAAGACCAATATGTACAAAGAAACAAAACACCAGGGGTTACATCAAGCACTTGACTAGATTCAAAAAGAGTCACAGAGGAAGAATAACCGACACAATTAAGAGCATAGCTGTCATCATAGCTAATCAACCTTTTGCTGCCCACTCACGGGCACTAAGCAATAGACCCATCATAAACAGGGATGAAGGGCTGCTAATTCTCTCTAGGAATGTAGTACTGACTACTAATGGTGAATGTCAGATACCTTACAGGCTTAAAGATGACACTGTCCTAATATGTTGTGAATATGAGACACATGCACAAAATTCTTCCATCACAACATATTCCTGCCTCATTTGCATCCTGAGAGAAAAGCTGACATTTAAATACAAACCTGCTGACATGCAAACTAAAAAAAAAACTATCCAATCCCATAACCCACGTGCACATCACAAAAAAGAGTGATGTGTGAATCTGAAACCAATCACAGGTGGAAGCATATTCTCACTCAATAAAATACAAACTAAATGTAATAAGCTCTCAAGTTCGTCCACAGTGACATTTCCACTTCTCCATATTTTACAACTATCATTCTCCCTACCTCCATTTCTCCTGCCTCCATTCTCGCCTGCCCGCCTTCACTCAGTTTTTCATTCTAAATCCACTTTTTCTCTCTCCATCCAAAACAACAACCATTCTAGCAAGAGGGCCATCAATCTTCTTCACTGAGACCAGAGTGCGAGAGAGTGCCAAGGCTACAGCAGATTACTATCTCTGCTTACTTCCACTCAACACTGGATAACATATAGGAGGAGAGGATGGGCAGACAGAGGTAGGGAGTGTTGAGAGTGAGTCAAAGAAACAATCTTAGATAGCAAGCGGACACATTAGATCTTAAAAGCCTCAAACACACTTCGACCTCTGTCAACAGAGAAGGCTTGTCAAGTTAAGAAGCACAGCAGCTGAATTTAAAGAATCCTAACTGGCAACTGCAAACCTGACCTTTGATTTATCTCCACAGAGAGTTCTGCTTCTGGAAAGCTTGTGAGCCATACTTCTGCCTTCATTTCATGTACACAGTTGGCTTTGGTGCACAACAGAAAAATCACTGGTCATTATTGTATATTATTTCATTAAAATGATAAAGAATGGTTTTGAATCAAGATTGCTGATTAAAAGGATGTGATTTTTTAAATTGTTGTGAATTAAGGTACAAATAAAAATTCAGAGAGCATTCTTCATGTTTCACTATGGTGCTGCTAGCCACACTGAAAATGACTACTCTGCAACAACAAAGCTGTTTTGGTTTTAGATGACAGGGTGCCCGGCACCGTGCCTTGCTAAGGCAGCATATTAATTAAAATCACAGTATTTAAAAGGTGCCTCTTTAAAATGACAAATGTTGCAAGCGCCAAATGAGACTGTACCTAGTTAAGGATCACTTAGAACATGGTGGCAGAGCAAACTTAAATATGTCTATTGCCAAGTTTAA
>OMLM01008202.1:71197-95072 GCA_900302695.1 Helostoma temminkii
TCCATAAGTGGACAAGTCAAATATTCTCCTAGTTCCATTTTCATTTGCATCATGCTGTAATACAGACAATCCATAGATTATCTGGACTTTATCCACACACCAGACAGTACAAAGTCTGGTGTGTGCTCTCCGCTGCATTATGTAGTGTCTCCCACACGCTCTACACAGGTGTCCCTGCCTTTCGCTAAAATCAAGAAGAGTTTCTCTCAGACAATCTCTCACTGCACACGTGTTAAAGCACAACTCTTGAAATGCACAACCACATTTCAAAAACAATGTCTGATTTTCATTAGTCAATTATCAGCTAATTTTTTATTTATTATTACTTTTGTCAGTTTCACATTATTTCAGTGACCATTGTGATTTTGTCTGTAGTTGTATTATTAAATTGTGTAAGGTCTTAAAACCCTACATTGTAAACTGCCTTGAGATTAATCTTGTGAATTGGTGCTATATAAATAAACTGAATTGAATTAAATAGATTGAATAAATCCTTTTACCTCATGGCCTTTACTCTGATACAGTATGCATTGTCAGCTGCAAGATCTTCTAAAGAGAGGTGTGTGCCTTTCCAAAATCATGTCCAATCAATTTTATTTAACACAAGTGGACACGAATCAAGGGTAACATCTAAGCAACGAGAATCGAAGATGTCGAAGACGTCAGAGTTAAATTTAAAGTGTTGTTGCTAAGGGTCCGAATACTATATAAACTGTGATATTTCAGTTTTTCATTTTTTATTTTGTCAGTATGGGCACTGAATGTACATTGATGAGAAAAAAATAATTTCAACAATTGTAGTCTCACCCTGCAACATAGCAAAATTTGTTGGATACTGAATACTTGCTGAAACGAGTGTATTCGAATATAGCCCCTTTGTAATTTATATTTTTTATTCTTTAATTTTGATTAGTAACCTTAACTTCATTACATAATCTAATTACAATTATTATTAATTTAGTTACATCAAATTAGTAACATGTAACTAGTCACTCTCCAACACTAAATGAGAACGTATTTTACTAAATGAAAAATGGATCAAAAATGGAATCCATCCAAATAATTTCAACACCAACATGTACATGAATAAATATAAACTAGCTAGGGAGCATAATGTAGCAGGTGATCTAGTTTAAAAGACACCCTAAGCAAACAGATGTTAGAGTGTATGTGAATGTGTGTGAAAGTGTTACAACCTAAATCTAAAGCTCAAATTTAAAGACTCGAGAAAGTGTGTTAACATGTCTGTGACAGAGCACTGACACTCACCAAAGTGTAAAATCCAGAGCTGTGACCTTTCAGCATATAGGGGTTTTTAATATGCCACCTCATTGCCCTGTGTGTTGCAGTGGCAAAAATCCACACAAACACACACACAGTGTATACTTTTCAGGAAAGCCCTGGAGAGAAAGATATGTAATACACGGGAAAGTGCACAGAAATATCTCCTTTTAGCAAATGACACAAGTGTGATGAGCCGAAGGCTGTGTGATCTCATAATACTCATAGAATAGGGTTTTCTTTAACAACGTGTGTTGTGTTAAATCCAAGAACACAAAAAACAAAGCCAGGTTGACAGCTACATCTACAATAAAACATGATAGGGCTAATCATTATGCAGCTTTATCACAGAGGAGAACCTACATGGGGAGTTTTGTCAGGCGTAATAAACTCTCCTTGCATTGTCACAGCACTGATGAGAAGGAAGGTTAAACTTAGAGCTGTCTGTAAACCTGTCCCTCCGCAGCAGCAGGGATCAGATGGAAGATCAGCGTAGTGTGGCTTCTGCAGGGCCTCTGGGCCACACAGCAAGGAGGAGGAGTTGACGGTGTGGCTCAGCCTGGCACTAAAGACTTTGACACTAACATAATCACTGATAATTGATTTGGCTGGTGAGAAAGGTGTAACATTAAAGGATAAAATCTGCTGCAGTGGTGGCAGGACAGTGCTTCGGCTGAATGTTAACTGATGGGGCCGACACTGCCTGTCACACTCCATCTAATCACACAACAAGACAAGATTCTGAAGAATGTGCACACATATCATCAAATCATTAACATGGACCCGCTCAAGATTCTCAAAGGGGCTTGGATCCACACCAGCCAAGGAAAGCGAGGACTCACGTGGGCCAAGGACAGCACAGAGATGGAGAGGGGAATGCAAAGACAGATTAAAAAGACAGGCGTCCTTCGCTGTTGCAGGATGGCACTGAGATGTCACATGATGGGACAGAAACAGTACGATGTACAAATTGCTGCCTCTCAAGGGTCAAACAGCATCACAGCTTATAGAACTTAACTTTAGAGACAAAACTGTGCAGCAACATTCTTTTTGCATGTGATTTCACACCACATCAACTGAGAGCACAACAGCTAATATTGCAATTCAGCTGATTTTTTTTTTTTACTTAAAATTAGCTGCTAACTGTTTATTATGGTAGACCGCCAACCTACACTAATAAATCTAAGCTACTACTCATTTTTCAGAAGTAACAAACATATTTTCAACCTGTAATTTTAGCAGACCTCTGTCTCTAAACATGGAGCACCAATTCTAGTCACCCTCAGAGTTATTAATGTGTAATGGAGACACATGAGGTAAGCCTTCTAGCAGTGACTGGGCTGTGCCTATCCGCTGAGTGAACTGATGAAGACAGAGGGCTCCCTGTAGCTTTACAGTCAGAGCGCTGATAAATTGGCCAGCCACCACCTTTCCCCAACCGCAGGAAGGATCTGTGTGCATGACAATCAGCATGGACGCTAGACTGAACTGACAATCTTGAGTGGCAGTGTGATCATTTTCACAAACACAGGGAGCACAGAGAACAAGGAAGTCCTCTATTACATTATAAATAGTACACATAACAGGAGCAGGTATGACTATTAGTCCTCCTCCACGATACCAAAGCCTCACTTTTCCCAAACTAAACAATGCTGAGCACAAATGGAAAGTATGAGACAGACAGAGAAAGACACATCTGAACCTTCTGCCATGGACAAACTTACATCATGTCATGTTGAAAATATCTGGTGTGAGATCAAAACATTTATATTTTAACAGAGCTTCAGCGTTAGAATGCTAAAGTAATAAGGGCAATAAGAGGGGTAAAGAGCAGCAAGAACGCTGTGGGCTGAAGACAGTAGAGAGTGAAGAAGAATACTGAGATGACAAGTAAGTGAGAAAATGCAAATGAGAGGCTGGCAAGGGAAGAGCAAAGATAGGACAGCAAATGTGAGAGATTACTATAGGAACTGTTGAAAAGAATTTGAAGAGCAGAAGAAAGGTGACAATGAAAAAAGGGTGGTGAGATGGGGAAAATCAAGAGCAAAGGAGGAAATGGCAACACATGAGACATGATGAGCATGCATCATGCAGCCTTTTGCTGCTAAAACGGGCCACGTGCTTTCTCATATGTTCTTCAAAACATGGTGCTGGCAGCTCCCGACATCACAGCACAATATGTTCCAAGAAAAAAAATGCTAGAGATACAACGAATGAAAAGATGAAGAGAGATAGGTATAATAAAAGGATAGCCCCAGAGAGGTGGCCTATGGCATCTGTTTGTCTCAAGTCAGGACCACAGGGAGGCAGAAGAGTAGGAGGAGAAGTGTAGGCAGCAGCTCCTCTCCTCAGTCTCGTGCTCCCTGGCTGTCCTCCACCAGCAGCTGGAGGCTAAACTTAAAGTCTGCCAACAGCCACAAGGGAGAGAGGAGGGGCCTTGGCAAAGGGTCATCTACAGTCATCAAGTAAAACAAAACTTGGGAATACACACATCTGCATAATTAGCACCAAAACCCAGAGTCTCCTGATGTCTACCCACAGCACAACAGATCCCTCAGAAACGTGGCCACCACCGTCCCTGTGCACACAAACATCCTCTGCACAATCGCCATACTGCGATGTCAGCCTCCTCTTCATGAATATTCATCTGCCTCATTAACACTCAAGTGGGGAAACACAGCATATTGCATGAGACTCCCATTACTTGGAGAGAGAATGAGGTCTGTGGGAGGGAGAGGAATGGGAAGAAGAGACGGGACACATGGTGACTGTAGAGGAAGCAAAGGGGAAGAGAAAGCAAGTAAGAGGCAAAGCCTGCTTTTCCGTGCCAGCGAACCGTTTTCAAGTCTCAGGAGTGAAGGCAGAAAATGTCCTATATTGTTCCGGGAGCTGATATCCTCCTGTCGCTTTTCCTTATGAAGCCAGACTAGGGTAGTATGCAGCGTCAGCAGCAGGGACAACACAGCGGGAGAACAGCATGGGAATTACAGGCCATTTTACACCACAAATCCTCCAGCAATAAAAGCTTTAAACAGCTGCAATTTCTCTGCTTAATGTCTGGTTCCTCACAATAACTGCTAAACTGTAGGGGATATGTGTGAATACACCTCAACATAAGCGGCAGCTCTACAGACGTTCATGCAACCTCTGTCCTTGTTCAGCAACAAAACATATAAAGATTTAAAGAAAGATACAAAGCTCATATGCAGACAATGACTCTGTCAGTTGACTCAGTCATACTGTTCCTCTCTTAGGCACTTGCCAACAGATACACGTGCAGTCCATTACTACCAAACATATAGAGAGGCTTATTTTCTCTTTACATTTGAATACCAGTGAATCTGAAAGCCAAGATATGTCATCAGGGGAGCTGCAGCTGTGCCCTCAGAGAGAGACAGTGTGGAAAGTGTAGTAACAGCAGTTCCTTGACTTTTCTCTGCGGCTTTGGTGACAGAAATCATCTGCCATTCTGGAAGAAGGTGACATGACAAAGTTGGACAATGCCCAGATTTTTTTTCCCCCCACCATAGTCACTGCGGTTCTTTAAAAGGCACTGACAAAACGCGCAGCACCATAATTGGACGAGGTCTCTGGAAATCAATACTGCTGCTTACATGAGGGGCTCCACCAAAGTGATTTCATATTCCAGCTTCTACACGCGGTGTCTGACAAAAAACCCTTCAATTTCAGAACGGTATGAACTATCGATTTCACAGCCACAATTCTTCTTCTGTCCTCTCCAGTCCCCTACCCTTGACACACTACTCCTTTTCTACTCTGTTAAAGGGAAACATGGGTGTCTTCTGTTGGGGCAGAGGGGGATGGAATGCCCCTTAAATGTGGATTTCATCATTTTAGACTATTCAAATCCCATACAAGTGGTTTCAATTGGTTTGGGACAAGGTCCTTGTCCAAGAGAAGTGTCAGTCATTGGTAACATGAATCTTGGGGAAGCTCCAGCAATATCTTTTGAATGTAATCAGCTGAAATGTAATTATTCTTTTTAACAGAACTATCGAGATATTCTCTTTAGATGCATATCACATTTGTTTAAATTGTTGAATTTTTAAATGATCTGCAGGTTCTTTTTATTGATTTCATTAGTCAATCAATTTCACACATATTCATACATATTTGTGATCAACCACATTTGAAATAATACATGTATATACAGAAATAATACATATATTATATTCATCATAATTTAGCACTAAGCTAAATATAAAAACACTGACACACATTTGACTCAAGTTACAGTATAAACCAGTATAAATCTAATTTTTAAGGAGTCGTCTTTAGTCCAACAACACAAATCAATAAACATACAATCACAACATAGTATGAGTTTTAATTTCTAAGATAAATATACATTGTGCAAGAAGAATTTCTTCACTTGTTGCCCTGTCTTCAAGAACATACCAAAAATTATATCCCTTTTAAATGCCAAAATAGACAATAATTGAGAGCTGGATCTTGCAATCAAACCAACCAACATTATTCAGGCTTAAATGCCAGATATTATCAGCATGAATCTGACTTTTGGGCAGTGACACTTTTAAGCAACTGTGTTGTCATTAATTCATATTCAGATGACTTCCCTGGACCACAAGTTGGGACCAGGAACCAGGGACCTGACCAGTTCAAATCATAGGTCCAAACTCAGCTTGCATGCATGATTTAAATACATCTAAATGGCAGATGGCGAGAGAGCTGGCCTGTGTCTGGCTCAGAGACAGGAGCAGTGACGTAGGAGAAGCAGAGGATGAGGCTGCGTATTAGAGTGAGGAATGGCTTGGCTTGTCTTTAAGATTACTTTTCCTCTTAAAACATTCACTTCATCTGTGTCACTTGTGCTCCCAACTTGTTATTGGAAAATAGCTTCGTACAGGAATGGCAGAAAACTATTCGATGCCGGCACTGTCTGCATCAGTCACACGCTGACACACACATACAGACAGAAAATACATTTCATCCTCCATATCCGAAACAGCCAATAGGACTGGCAGGCATTTGCGACCCCAATCCATATTTCAATTTCCCTCCTCTCATGCAAACTAATTCAATACTTGTTGCCTTCCCTCACAAGCGATCAGCAATGTGAGAAATGAGCTTCTTCTCATGCTGCATCTATAAAAGGCCCAATCAGAGACATTTTTGAGTGGGCCTCTGTCTATGTCAATTATGTCTTAGTAGGCCTGCACGCAGACAGATTCTTGGAAGTAACATTTGAGGATGGAAAGTCAGTGCTTTTGCAACATTCTCACCACACTGCATTTTCTTCACATCCTGAATTTAGAAAGCATTCAGCTCACATTACATGTTTTTCAAACTCATACTTTACATCATGCACTGTCAGTGCTCAGATCTACAGTTTAACTATTCAAACCAATTAAGTAAGCATTAAGCTAACAGTGGGAAGCCAGACAAATAAATCAATGATTCAAATAAGATATTATCCCTGACGTTGAAATCAGCTTAAAACAAATACATCAGTTTTTCCCCCACAACATTCTTCAGTTCATTTGCACTTGTAAAAGCCAGTCTCATAGCCAGAAAAAGAAATGCTAAAGCTGTAGGCTGTGATGCCACCAGCCAATCATTTTTGGAAGTGATCCACTGACACAGCTCAGGAGACGAACACTGGCCAAAACAACAAGCCCAATTTTGGGGGAATTTGCAAACACTATAATCACACTATTTTAACTATTTTAGATATTCTACAGTGAATTTCTGACAACTGAAAAATTTTCAAAGACTCCTTAATAAGTAATATGTGACATACTAACTGCAATATATCCTTCTCTAATACAATGAAAAAGATTTGCACATCTCCCCTTGGGCAGAACAGTGTTGTGGTAGCATAGTTGCCTTACAGAAGAACCTGGGTTCAAATCCATCAGTCGGCCAGGTGCCTTTCTTTGGGAAGTCTGCATGTTTTCTCCGAGTGTCCAAAGCTGCAGTTACTATAAATTATGACTATAAATTATGTGAATGGTTGTCTGTCTCTGTGTTCAGCCCTGTAATAGACAGGCAACCTGTCCAAGGTTTACCCTGCTTCTAGCCCAGTTGGGACTGGCTCTAACGCTTCTTAAGCGTTGCCCTTAAGAGCAAAAGTATTTAAGATAATTGAAGGATGTATATTTCCCCACCTACACTGGACATGAGTGTAAACAAATCCAGTATCTGGGTGCAAAGAGTTACACTGAGAAACATTTTGTTTGTTAGAATTCACCATACGCTGCAGTAATCCCCACTCAAATTCAAGATCCTTGCTCCACTTTTCCTCACAACTCTTGGCCATGTAAAATGAGGAGTAAGCAGGTAATAGTAACAAATTTAGGGGCTTAAACTGCGACAGCTTTACGATGCTTGAGCGGCCTGTATGACTCCATTCCTGTCAGATTCTATTAGCTTGGACTCCACCGTGTGTTTCGATTGGCTCCTGGCCTATTCCCAGCAGTTACAGAAGCACCTCCCGTAAATAAACCAAATGGCTGCATCTTGTAGTGTATAAAGAGTGGGGGCTCTGGGCAGCTGGGCGTCTGTGTGTAAAGAACATCTGACAGGGTGGTTGAATAGTTTAATATACGGCATCGAGCTGAACGGACACAGTCGACTAGAGGGAGAGCTCAACACACATCAGAGTAAGAGTTTAAATTTGACTTGTTTAAGAAGAATACAAGCAGCCGGGCAAGGAAAGCACTTTTAAATCAAGACAAGTGGTTTCATTCCACTCCACACACACACTCCTATAAACAAAAAAAGTGTGTGTCTATCTGCCAGCTGCCAGGTGGAAGTCTAAGGAAAGGCCACCTGTCTAATAACCATTTTTGATGCATACAACTCAGCAATATGAAACTGAACATCTGGCCTATCCTCTCCAAACTGATCCTGTTAACAGGACAAGTATCAGAATTCATCTTAAATGGAATTTATTAGGGTGGTTCACCTAAATAGATTTTCACCTACCAAAAAACACTATTTTGTGTATATTAATTCAGCTTTCAGGGTTCATGACTGCAGTGCAGTTTTACTACCAACTGGCAACTGACAGATGTGCCCTGGAGCATGCAGTATTTCCCTTACCCATCAAAAATGAGAATCATCTCAACTACTTCAACCGAGTCAACTTCGTGAACCAAAAACACAGAGAGTAAAACAGCATGGACTCCAAAAATTCTAGCAACAATTATTAAAATGCAATGTTTTGTTGCAGCTAAATTAGTTTTTTGGCCTGAAAAATAGCTGAAAATAAAACAAACATCTTTGTACAGATAAACACACCAGACAGTAGTATACTGAGAGTGATAGCTATGTGATACTTTGAATTCTTGAAGATAGAAATTATATGAAAAACAAGTGATACTACTCAGGAAGAATATAAAAAGGCACATGCATCACTTTAGTTAGTTGCATATATCTAAATGTCATAGCTGAAATAACAGATTGCGCACAATAACAATAGCTCTGCTCTTTTTATGGCATTGAGTCATTATTTTAATTTTCATCCTCCAAAATCTATGTGCAGTTTGAATTTACACTTTAATGCTAACGTCCTTAAAATATTGATAAACCCTTTTTCACATTTGGTACGGTGGAAAAGCAAAAGGTGCACTGGAAACAGCATTAGCAAATGCATCATCATATACATAAAGCATGTGACTTAACCACTGAAAAGATGAAAAACAGAAGCAGGTTAAGAGAGATAGTGAAAGTGAAGAGAAAAAAGGAGAAGTTTCAGAATAGTAGTGTTATGTCTAATTTTCATATTAAAGTAACATTTTTTTCCCAAACATAGCTGTAAGCAGATAGCTTATCTGACATAATGTATTCCTTCAGCTGAGTAACAGAAGGAAACAATGTTGGCTTCTCCCCCCATGTACACCTGGATGTAACAGTGTAACAGTGGTAAATACTGTAGTTCACTTCTGCAGTCAAGTGAGCCACCATTTGCACTTGCATGGTCAAATCTGTGACCAGCGTACCAGATAATAGATAATTTGTTAACTGTCTCTGTGAAACCAATACCAAATACCTCAGTATTACCTCTGCTTAGTTTGTCTTTTGGTTTCCTCTTGTTTGCAACATTACACATATTGTAATGCTGACAAGCGTTTTGGTTGGGTGTTTGGGTGAGGTCGGTTACAAAGATACAGTATATTCTGAAATGCTTGTTTTATATAAACAACTGTCCAAAACATAAAAAAATTGTTTGTAAATGACAAAGAAAAGCAGCAAATCATCACATTTGATTAGCAAATATTTATGAAAAACAAAAAGTTAAAATATCTGATTAACTTTCTTTCAATTGGGAATTCAGTTGACTTAATTACATCTTTAGTCTCTATGCATCTTTTAATTCAACAATCATCATTTGTTTTGTCAAATACTACTTTATTGGTGTAGCAATGAAACTGCTGACATTATTTTTGTACTGTGTGCGAGGTAATTATGTTGGTCTGTAGGCACCTGTGACTGAGCGATGACTAAGCACAAAAATGTTTATATAATGAAATCAAATCTATCCACCAACGCTTACACAGCAAGTGATCATCTCTTTATTAACAGCACAGATGACACAGGCTAGGTTGTCACCTTTACACATGTACATATTTACTTTATAAAATCACAGCCTTTTGCGGTTATGTAATCGCACAGGCTAACATTGCGATTATGATTGTTATTAATTGTGCAGCACAATGCGTTACATAATTGCATTATTATAATTACTGGTTCATTAACATGTAAGTAGTATTTAAATGTTAAAGCTGCTTGTCTGTAGTATCTTGAAGTTTTTTTTCTTCTGAAGATCTTTCAAAATGCATTATGAATATATAATTTCATTTTGTACCATTTTTTTCAAAACAGCTGGACTCTGTAGTTCTTAAACAGTGTATTTACAAAAATGTTTCCTTGGTAACCTAACAGGATGAGGGGCATAATGAGTTCAATTCTATAATGTGGTGTGTTGTGCATCAGAATTCTGCTTCAGACCTTTCACACTAGTCATCCTGAACTCACTCTGTTCATTTATGCTTCTATATTTCTTCAGTGAGTCCATCAGAGTATGTGAGAGAGATTTTAGTTTGAGTTAAGTAAGACTAAAAACATTTTCAGATGTTTGTTTTTTTTTAAAGCTGACTAGAAGTGACATTATGTTATGTCTTTCAAATGAACTTGATAAGCCCATACATCAGTGGACAGTTACGTTTATATTGTGATATTGTTTGTATTAATTAAATCAATTCAAGAAAAATTTTGCCCTTACATTACAGTTTTAAAGTATGACATTCTTCTCCTTAAATTGCCTAGTACAAATCCACAGATGTTGGTGTATATAGTTTTAGCAACACAACAAATAGTTAACAGTAGAATTACCCACAATGAATTGGCAAGGAATTGTTATTTTATGATAACATATTAAGTACACAGGAATACTACAAAGTAAAAATACACATTTACAAATGAAGACGTCACATTCAAAAAGTGAATATTTTTGCTTTATTTTTTATTTACTGTGCATATGTGTAATTTCTATATGATACTGTGTATGAACAATAAAACCATTATGTTTTAACTAGGGTTGTGACCAGCACACATGGTCCCCATATATATGCAAGTTATTTTTCAGATATTCAACTAAATGATGTGTCCCTAAGCTGTCAGAAAATAGTGAAAATTGAAATAAGTTCCAGCAGCCCAGTGTACATTATACAAGTGTCAAGTTTTTTTCCAAAGTACCAAAATAACAAGTTTAACTTCATGTAGAACAAACAACTGCATCTAATCCTCACAATGAGAAGCTGAGACCAGCAAATATGTTGACTCTTTGCTTAAAGAATGAATAAAATAATCAGACTATAAACATATCTGGAAGTTGAGTCATGTCAACTTCCCTCCTTGTTTTAAATGTATGGATAGATGAGTAGTGAAATCTTTCAAATTTAGAAGTTAGTCCAGTTGACATGACTAAACCTCCAGATAACAATTATCAAAACAGTCACTGATTAAAATCATGAAGTGAATATTTTTACTTTTAAAAGTACATTTTCATCATTATATTTGCATACTTTTATTTAAGTTATATTTTCAATGCAGGACTTTTACTTTTAAGAAAGTGGTAATGGTACTATTACTTAAATAAAAGATCTGAACTTTCCTCCACTGGATCTGGATAACACAAGTTAGCCATTCATTCATTCACTGCCTGGTTAAATTACTAGAATACAAATCACCTTTACTCTGTGTGTCAACTCTACTTTAAAACTACTTAATATCCAGCCATCTTGCAGAGGTAATATAAGGATCTCACTCTGCATTGCAGCAGCCTTTCTGCAGGACTCTTCCCTCTTTCTAACCTGCAGCTGTCCTGCACTGCGCACCGAGATGCAACAGAGGGGAAACCCTGGTCACTATTTGGCAGGATACTCAGACTAAGCCGGAGGATACAGTAGAACATGTTTTTTATCGTGAACTCCTTATTTTGCATTATTTTGTCCGTATGGAAATTTTCACACTTCCAGTTTTTGCCTTGACATCCACATGCAGCCCACAGACCTCGACACGACACAGAAAACACAGCTGAAAAGTCCTCCCCAACATCACCACATCACAAATAACAAACCTGTGCCGTCACTGACCTGCTAACACCAAGCAGCTAGCGGCTCATATTCAAGCTCCGTAAAAGTGCGTCCAGCGCTATATCACGACCAAACTCTCACCGCAACTTATTTCAGGGAACATATCGTAAAAAAACAAGCGATAAATATAAGAAGTGCAAATGTTACGGGTTTAACACTCACCTTTGTTTCGCACTTTCCCGAAAGAAATGAAGGATTTTTGACAACAGCTGTCACTGCTCTTCCGGGTTACTGTGACGTGTACACACACGTAACAAGCGCCTGGCCATGCTGGGATTGTTTTGGTTTTATACTCTGGGTTTCACAGTAGAAAATAAATACATTTCTCATTTTAGCTGCCTCTCATAAAACCCTGGACACCTATTGTCATACATTACAAGTAAAACAGTTGCTTTTATAACTTTTTTCAGAAAAGTGTACTTAACAGTATCAGAACTAAGAACATATATATATTGGATTGTTATTATTTATGCATGTTGTAAGTGTATTTGTTGATGCTAGTGGATGAAACGCTCTAGCATCTACACAGTTAAAGTTCTTACTTACTCACTCACTAATCTTGTAGACCTATGGTGTGGATAGATTGGTCGTTCATAGATGACCTTGTGTTTGACAGGACTCGTATTATTTCTTTTTAAGTTGTAAGCTTAAAGTTATAAGTTAAAATTAATTTAAAGTATGACTGTCCTGGATGTGTTTTGGCTCATGATGCAATATTTGTTTTTGTTGATGTCACCCTTCATGTAACAGACACAGCATGCTGACAAGAGAGTAACATTTCACTGAATTAGACTGAATTGAATTGAAACCAAATGCTAGACATGTTAGGCAGACCTTTTTTTATACAATATTTTAATTATTTAATGTTGAAGTATTTATTTACTGTAATATCTAGACAGAGAAGGGTCAATGCAGATTTGTCTTAGTATAAAGTATAGCAGTATTGCAATATTCAAATTAAGTAAAAGCTCATTGAAATTGCATTTAAAGCTACAGTATGCAAAGATTTCTACTTGATTAGTAGGTTTTGTAGCATTGCCATTTGTTGTACTTATCAATATCAACAACTTACAACGTAAAAAGCAAAGCAGAGCAGTATTAAAGCAGGGTGAGGCGTGGTTGGCCAGAGCAGAGGGGATTGATTCCAAGTCTCATGGTAGTGCTTAAAGAGCACATTGTAGCTTATACTGCAATGCTTGAATGAATGTTTAAAATTACATTCCACCACTGCCAGGTGGTAAGAATGAGGTAACAATAGGAAGAGGAAGAGGTTCATCCATTCATTATCTATACCGTTTATCCTGTTAAAGGTTGTGGGCAGGTTTTAGTCTATCCCAGCTGTCACTGTGCAAACAGAAAATGCCCGGCCATCGTTCGAACTATTTCCAAATGGACAAACTAAACAGTATGAGATAAATATTGCTTCCAAAATGATTGGGCTTCCAACACCTGACCTTCCAGACCTCAACAACAGAGCCATCAATGAGTCATCCATCACCCGTAATTGCTTGAGTTTATTCCCAGAATGACAGCCAATACCAGAGTACATATGGGATTTTTTAGGGCAAACTTTATTAAATGCAGGAACTTTGCCATATGTGTGTATTTCTGAATTACTGAAGGAAAATGCACCATCTCAGCAGGAAACAGACACAAGCAACAACCAAGGATACAGGAGATAATGTAACAAACAAATAAAAGGTGATGAGAATATTGTCAAATATAAAATAGAGTGCAGTGCTATGTACAGATTTGCAGCTTCACTGGGTTGGTTATGTGCTGGAATATTGTTGTGATCTTGAAGCCAGACTTTAAATTGGCTATGAAAACAAAGGTGTGTGCAGGCTAGTTGGTATTGCAGATATGAGTATGCATGGCTGCAGTTAAAAGTCACCTCATGAGGAAAAGGTGCCCCTGCAGGGTATATTGGCAATTCTGCAACATTACAAGAACACTGTAATATGAGTTTCTCTTTTGAACACTTAAATAACATTCATCCAACTTCAACAAAAGCACTTGGGATAAACCACAAATTTGCTGTGATGCTCATCCAAAAGGTTCTCTGGTGGGATTTTCAGTTTAAGACAAAGCAAAGTAGAAATGTAAACAAAAAAAAAGAATGAAAAAGAATCTGGCAGTTGAATAAAGCAGAGAAAAGAAAAGTTATTACAACACCTGGATTGTTTTCTTCTCGGGAATATTTGATCTCTAGAGGAACAAAGTGCTGCTGGGATGATATTCATAAGATCTTTTCATAGGTGGAATTTGCTCTTCTGTTGTGTAAAACAAGCCATGTCCCACAGTTTTGAATGACATGCTTCTAGGTTGATATCGTTTGCTGCTCCTCTGGTACTACGAATAATAATCCAAACTTTTTCAGTTTGTTCTTGTTTAATGTACAGTCTATTCCTACATGATTCATAATGTGGACTTTTCCCAACTGTGGAATGTTTCAGTACATGAAATTGTATTACCCTGTGACAATCCCAGTTTACTCCACAGGTCTGGCACCATGTTCAGCCGTGGCTCAGCACTGGAGTTTAATGCAATTATAAATAAATAAGCATGTGGTCGGGAAGAAGACAGGTTCCCTACGGGGACAAGCTGAGAGAAAATAGAGGAAGTTTAATTAAAGCTGCAAACCACACTCCCACACACACACATACACATACACACACACACTCAAAAACACAGACACACACTGTAATATAGGCAAACCAATACACACACTTCACTTGCTATTATGCATGTCTGCATGCATGTATATGTCTATAATCACAATTTTACAGTAGAGCAAATTGTGTGTATGTACTGAGTATGCACATGTGCGCAAATGTCTAAAGGCAAACCAATACAAGAAGAGAGAAACGTGAGAGTAGAGTAATCTCATGCTGTGTTCAGATAAGGTTCTCTAAATTTCTTTGTCACAGTTTTTGGTGTGTTGCCTTCCTGATGACAGAGAGAAAGGCATTTTGTCTTTTTTCTTTCACCTCCGGTAACCTGGCTATCGCACTTTCTACTACACAGCGAAGTGATCTGGTGTATACTTCTATGCTTCTGTTACATTATTTTCTGAAAAATGATTGAACTGCCAGTCTCCTTGTAATTACCTAAGGGGTGCAGGCAAAGGCACAGCCAGTAAAAGGCTGATGAGGGAGTATTGAATTTGCACTTCAATTAGAGTGCTTATAAAGTGTGGATTACACAAGGACTCCAGGGCCATAGCTCTCACTCAATTACCACAGTGCACTATGGGAGGAGGGACAGCGGGCATTAGGGGTGGACAGTGAAGGTGTGAGGTTAAAGGAGCAAGGTGTCAGAAGAAGATGGGGGTAGAAAAACTAGGAGAAGTTAAATTGTTGTTTTGGCTCAAGTCAAGTCTTTAAAGAGATAAAACTATTCAAAGACAAGGGCACAGAAAATGATTAAACAAGGAGAAAAAAAATATCAGGAGACGCATCCATGTGTGACTCAGGTCTCCCACTCCAAGTTCTGGCCTTGGATTCAACAAGGACATCTGAAAACACGCAGCCATCTGACTTATTAAACTTCCTGGCGCTTAAAAGCGTAGCACTACACTAATTTGAAATGCCTGTGTGTGTGCATTCATTTCCATCTTTTGTGTTGTTTAAACAAGCCTCCTTCAAGTTGAAGGGGGTAGACATAGGAATCTACTCAAAAAGAGCAAAAAACAAAAAAACAACCTCAACATTGTATCTGAATCCCAGAGTAAATTCTCAAATGGATTATTGAGCCAATGAGTGAAAATCACCGGCCATTTAGAGTGGATTTGTCTGTGAGGCACCGATAAACGGCAGCTTGTCTTTCTGAGGCTTAGCGCCATGATTCTGAGAAGGAGATGCTTGAAGGACGTGCCTTTTAGAGTAAACAAGCCAATGGCAGCAGGGGGAAAAAGGAAAAAAAATTAATTGATTGCTTGGCTGAACTTATAAAGACAATGTGACATGATTGAATGTGAATATTTAATTGTTAAAGGCCTTCATGAAGGGTTTTTTAGTGTTTACTTGTGAAAGTTCATACATTTCAAAGTAAAAATGTGCAGAGTAGAATCACACTATTTTATTATCCTCTGTCAAACTCTGAAATCCCATTACAGTATGTATAACAAGTTATATAAGGAGGCTGAACAAATGCATAAGAGTACCATGGGGGGGGGTACCTGAATTCAATTGGACAGCGTTACAAGATGTAACTGGCAGTTATGTAAATGCAGAGCTCATGATAACTGGATATGTGGATGAACAAATAAAGGAAAACCTAATAGCTTACCACAAGAAGGGGCTTTGTATCTGCGCGTGGCTTTAATCTCTCAGATTCCAGCACTTTTGCTGTCTGTTTAGATCATCTCCTTCCTTTCTACCTTTCTCTCCCTCACTGCTACTGTCAACAAAGAATGTGCAGGCTTCCCACAGGCCCTAAAGGAATCTCTCACACTGCACTCACATAATCACTTCAGACCCGGCTGTTTAGGCCGACATCTCCACTGGGATTTACCAGCCGCTCGCTGTAGGCCAAATCAGACCACTGAGTAAAAACAAAAAATCAAATGCAACAGTGAAACAAAGAAGTGCAAGTCAGACAGAGGAGCATGACCAGTCTGGGAACATCAAGCACTCGTCTTTTGGTGGCTGAGTGTCATACCCTCCTTCTTCGTAATGGGATGATTTGGTGCCTCCTGTATGAAAACGATAGACTGTAAGAGGCTTGGTTTGAGCACAAAATATACACCCACACATTGTGTATGAACAGTGAGAACATATATTTGTTCGCGTGGCAGGTCAGACGTGATTCTTTGTCAGCCATAGTCCCAGTTTAAATTCCATCATCCTCTCCAAAGACCAAACAGGATACAAAGCTTCATCTACTCATATCAAAGACACTGAATTTAATGACATGTTTAATGACTCCTTACACTGGCAAATGGGCTTTATTTGAAATCCCCAGCGCCTTCAGAAAGAAGCCTTTTCTCCTCCAATTAGAGGCATCCTTTGGAAGACAGACTCGATGTACAAAACGAGGATCGTTTTTTCCAGAGGTAGAGAATGAAAAGCTGTTGACGCTTGGTCCCATGCTAATGTCAGATACGAACGAGCTGAAAATACATTAAACCATCAAGGTGGGAAAGTATTTTTAACAATGGCAGGCTCATGGGAGTTGACAGCTTGTGAAAAATTAGACTTAAATGCATCTGCTGTATTATACTTAATATCTCTCCACTGTGTTTAATGGAGAGTATATTCATTGCAGTACCATTGATTTTGGTTCATTGGAATGTCTTTTTGATTTTGGTTACAACAAGGATCAACTGATGTTTTTACATCAACCTAAACACTGTATTGAAAGGTTGCACACTTTTAGTCATATGAATTGTTATGTTGAAAGAAGCACATCTTGCTGGGAGCATAGTTTGCCTCAGTGAATCAAATTATTAATATTTTAATTAACAACTACAATACGAACATTGTGAAACACATAATGTAACAGAATGAAAAATGTTTGTTTTTCTCAGGCTGTCACAGACTGAGCTATGCAGCTCAATTTGAATGACTCAAAAAGCTAATTTCCCTCCAGCATCAACTTCCATAACTTGGATGATAGCTGGCATTTGCATAGTAAAGGGTTATATAGAAATGGAAACGTTTCCGTGTAAATTGTGTGAAATACTACGTGTGAAGACACAACAAAGCATTATGATACAAAATACTGAATATTTTTAAAGCTATAACTTGTTTTAATATGAAACTGCTGAATCAAAGATTAAACATAATTCTATGTTTTATCTTACAGCACTGACCTGGATTGACTACTTTAAGTTTTCCAACACCAAACAGACTTTGAATCTCTTCCTTTGATTCCTACTGTAGAGGAATGATGCAGTTGGGAGGTGATATTGGAGAACCTTCACACACCTCGCACATGGCCTAGGTCACAGTGACCTCAAATCTCTACACATGAAGTTCTGAACTGCACTAGAGCTACCAGCAACAAGACTGACCTCCTTATCGCCAGTTGGCGTAAGATAACATAACTAATGCTACACGCAGAACATGTTGGAAAGTCAGAAACTTTCTCATGGAAAATGTTGTGGAACAGCACTACTGTAACAAAATCCAAGTCAGAAACTGGGTTGGATTCACTGTCACACTTTAATGATGCAATTATCTGATATCATATCAACCTGACCCGTGATACCACAAATGCTACATTCATATATGCATTTTATTATGTATATTGTTTACACAATTACTTTAGATTTTATTTTCATCAAGCAATGTGTGTAGGAAATTCTGATAGATTCCGATTCTTATACAGATTACCAATTTCTTTCACTCAATTCCACACCCAAACGACTGCCTACATTACATTTTCCCCATGCTGAACCCCTGTCCATTACTGCATTATAATTAACAGGTGATTTAATGGTGATCTGACATGTGTAAATGTCTTTTACGGTCAATATGACATTCTGTAGCTATCGAGATTTGAAATCAGTGGATGGAAGCACATAATCATCATTTAACATTTAAGCACTATCATTACAACAACAGGCTTGTGAAAAGCCCCCAACACCTGAACTATACAGTTCCCATAATGCAAGTCACAGCAGTTATTAAGATCAGCGTAAAATGTGATACACTACATTTACTCTGGAATCATTAGTTTCAACTAAAGTGCTTTCTGAGACAGAAAGGACACTGGCTGTCTTTCAAGGCTTTGGCACAGTTGCCTTCATTTCAAACATGCACCATTACTCTGTTTCTAATTATTTAGAAGATGAACAATCACAAGAAACAGAATGCCAAAAAAGTCCTGGTCTGAAGAACAACATGACTTTCTATCAACAGCGACTCCCTTTGTCATTTCATTAAACCACACTCCATCTTGGTGCTGTATCTGTGAAGGTGCCCACCTGTTGTACAATGTTCTGCTCACTGACCAGCAGCCAAAGCCCTGTAGACTTTTACACAAGAGGCTTATCTGTTTTCCTGACACAGCTGGGGCATAATGACCTCAAGCCACAGGTCAAAACACTTTTTTTTCTGTCCACACATTCCCCAAATGAGGCTGCCTCTAGTCATTAGGAAACCAGTGTCCAAAACAACAGAAAAGCAACCAGCGATGTGGCCATTAAAGACACCATCGACTTTTTAATTAAGTCTCATAACGGACCTATCAGTGTGAGCTCAGTAATATACGACGGCGTAAAGCCAATCCCATCCCATTTCTGTGTTCTTTGAGGCTTTAACAGATCTGTTCTCATTTCATGCTGTTAAAGAAAGTGTGGGACTATAACGTTAAACATTTCATAAGTTTCAGGCTTAATTTCAATCATATCATTTCATATGACCTTTTTTTCTCTACTTCTTCTTCTTACATCTTTCAAACACAAAGCAAGGTTGAAATAAGGTGTAAACATTTAGTCAACATTTAAAAAACAAATATTATGAAATTATGGTTCAAAAGAATTTTTAATGGAATTGGCAAAAATTTCAGACTTTATGTATTTCTCCCTTTCTTTTTTTAGTAGGTGCTTTTCCAGAAAGAACAACCGCGTTACATTTCTGCAACAGCAGAAGCATAGATAAATTTACTTGGATTTATTTTCATGGTGGTGTGATTTCATTGTTAAAATTTGTATTTGAATCAGAGTCTGTAAAAGAGACGTGAGGCAAAAGCAACAAATTTTGGACTAGTGGAGGTCACAAAGAGAAAATAACCAAACATAGTTCTGACTTTGCTCCTCTTTCAAACTTCATCGATATAAATTGCCAACAAACATAGAATATCATGGTCAAAGTGCACACTAAAAGTGTTTTGAGTGCACTGAATCCTGCTGAGAATCAACACTACCAATCTGTTGTTTTCTATACTTCTGATTGTTCATTCTTCTGGTTTGCTGGTCAGGGATGCTCCACATAAAATTGTGACCAGCTGTACCCACCTCACCATCCAACTCTACACAACATGCTCCATAAGAAAGGGCTAAGAGAACAGACTGACTGAACAAACATCTAGCAGGCCAAAAAGCAATAGACAATGCAGACAACCAAGGCTAAAATCACAATTATTAGGAATACTCCACTGCAGTGGACTGTGTCTGCTGGATGCGTGAGTGATGTTGTAGTTTGCACATGTCTTAACTGCAAGCTTCTTAAAAGCCGATTTAGCATACCATGTAAACAGTGAGGTAGCTTTAGTTTAGATTTTACAGGGTAAACGAATAGAGACTTTTCATAGATTAAATCTAGGTTGTGACTTTTGACCTCTGCAACTCATTAAAAGTGCTGTTTACTTTGAGGAGTACAGTATGTAAATAAATGTACAGTGCTTTGTACATCACGATAAGATCTTTTAACCTTTGAGGCATAAAAAGTAAGTCAAGCTTGTGTTTTGTTCTCATATATTTGGAGAACGGGCACACAGCTTCTTTTCTTCTTGAACACAATGTGCTGCTCCACTAATCAAAGACTTTGAGTTGGGTCCATTTTCAACCAATTGCACAAAGGAAGAAGAAAGAAGGTAATGAGGTTAGCAATATAAATCAATGCACCAGAACCTCTACTGTTGGTAAAGTAACGAGGACCGACATTGTTTGTAAGCTTCAGCTGTTTGCTTAATGGCAGATCTACGAGCAGCATTGGCATTCATTTACATATGTAAATTCTAAGCAGGCCAACAGAGCTGTTCTTGGCAATGCTTCTGTTTGCCTGCAGCAGAAAAAAAGGGGGTGTGTGTCAGGAGAAAGAGGAAGAGGGATAAACAAACAGATGGAAACTAAAATAGAAAATGGAGATGGATGGGATCGTTTAAGAAGTGATGAGCAGAAACTGAGGCAGAGCTCTGGGCAGAGGTTGTGGATGGATGACAAAGAGGGCATTGACAACACAAGAAAGTCAAGACATCACTTGAGCACCCAACAACGGTCTCTGTTATCTCCTGCACATGGCAACAGTCAGGACAAGTAAATAAAAAGACGTGTTGCTCTTTTTTTTTACTGTAGGTTAAACCTGAGAGCAACCCTACAGGTTTTCTGACAGTTGCAAAGAGTCCTTAGGGCAAACTCCCCGCTAACTTCAAGGACTCTCACACTCATACTGATGTACACAGATGTGCACAGATGTTGCGATGATTTAGACTGTAATCTGCTAGCATTAGTGGCACTGTGTGTTACTAATTCATATAGACAGCTGGGGACAGTAGGAGCAGGTCCCCAGTGCTTTATCCACTTCCAGACAGCATGCCATCATCTAATATAGCTAGGCAAGTGTGTGTATGTCTATAGATGAGACAGTAGGGGCAGGTAACAGCACCAGCAAGGAAGAAAGCAGCCAGACACACTTTGATCCTCATTGTTCCAGTGAGACATCAGTAAACAGTGAGAACAAGCCATCATGGGAAAATCCAGAAAGAAAAGAGTTCAAACTCAACCATCTGAAAACAAAAAACAAGCTCTGTTTAAAGGAATATTTGGCACCATTGTCTATTTTCAATCCCTGATTGTGACTAGAAATCTCCGTGCCTCATTATTTCAATCACAGACCAGAGGATATAACATAAATGTGAATCAACCTATTCCCAGATCATGAATATATATTAACTCTTCCAATCATCCAGTCTGTTTAGAGGGAAACCTCTGGTGTGCATAGATGTATGTATTTTACCATAACTGTATTGCTGAAATAAGAACTAGGAGATGAGTGTTAGTGTAGTACTTACATCACTTACAGTATAGTACTGACTACTACTGCTGATAAATGATTATCTCCAAAAGAGGCAGACAAAACAAAAGGTACTTGCGTGTTGTCATTTGCTGCACGTTTTAACTATAATAAAGATTCATTACCACTTCCCCTCGTATTCCCACTTTGCTCTCCACCATCGCTCACACGATTCTTCCTCCTCTTCCTCCCTACTCCTGTGATCATAGGCTGTCCTAATGCGCAGATCCCCCAGAAGAACCATCACAATATTACTTACTCTATTAAACTTATTTCTCCTGCTTTACTCATTTTACCTCTTTGTGTGAACATATACACTCACACAAGCACTTATTTAGCGCAAGGAAGGCCATTATAATGGAGACTGACAGTCAAGAAATTAATCCTTCTCCCAAATGGTCAGGCTTATTGCATATTGTGCAGTTGTGGATGTGTGTGTGATTGCACCTTTTACAATATCCCAGTTTTTTCTGTATGGACCCTCTGGGTTAGAAAACTAGCACAAGTTGGTTACACAAGGGCATGATGGGTTTTAAAGCTGAGATTGAGGAGTTTCACTGCACGTAAAAAGATGCCCTCTATTTTACCCATTTCTCCCTCAGGCCATTTCTTTCTCTGCTTAAATGCATATGCAGCCAATTAACAACTGACCAATCAGCATCCAGGACCTTTATTAGAGCATATTGTGCCTGTGCCAAAGGATGATAGGTGCTCAGTATGGAATGGTTCTTTCTTCACTTTACATAGTTGTCTAATGGGAGCTATTCCACCAGGTTTGAATAAAGCAACCTGGATGTAAATACTTACATACTCTTTGAAAAGGTTCTTACTGGACCCCAGCAACAGGCCAGCTAACAGCACAGTTAACTAGCTGAGTAAGTATTTTCTATCATGCAGAAGGGCAAAACTGCCGATATTAAACATTTGAGTTAGTTTAGATACCAGGGAGTACTAAACAGTTGTATAAAACCTTTTGTGACTCCAGAGGGCACTGCAAACAATGTAATAAATGTTTTTAAGTGATGTAATTTGGAGCAGAATACTACAAGTTTAAAATGGATCAAATCTGGGGTTGTGGAGTATGACAGACCTCCTCTCCTTATCTCTGCTTCAGGCTTAAGGCTCCCACAAACGTAACCTACCTAAATCTCTGACTGAACTGTCTTCTGTCAATTGCATCATGGGTAATGTAGGCGCCAGGTTTTGACAGCAAAGAGGAATGTGTGCAATAAAAAAGGCAATAACTCTGGTTCTGCTGTATCAATTTTGATTTTCTTTTTTTAAATGTCCATTGACAGTTTCACAATGTTATAGAGATGCAATGTTAAATTGATGGAGACTCTTTTAAGCACAAAAGTGAAGCACAGTCTCACTTTGCAATGTACAAAGTGGAAACATTCAGCACCATGGACAGCTCCGGTCTGATGTCAAATACCAGCACACTATGACAATGGAATAATTTTATTGTGAATTGCGCATTTTAACTAGTCAGAAATTGGCTACAATAGGCGTGTTATGCTTCTACAGACAAATGTGGGTCTTTGAACACCTACAAAAACACATTCCCTCTTTGAATCAATAATCCAATATGTTCAGTCAGAGATAACAGATGATCAGTAGATAGGTACTACGTGGTGCCAAGAGGCCTCTCCATCACGCCTGGCTCACACATTTCAAGTGAAGAGAGGACTAGCCAAAATGCTTCTTGAGGGACTGCCAATCACCTCCAGTAGCGATAATACAGGAGACAAATGAAGGCAATAACTAGCAATGGGATTAGACCTATTACAAAATTGTGAAAGAGGGAGATTTGTGACATTTGTCTCCCGCACTACAGAGCAAACATGGCAGTACAGTACAGTGACAGTACAGTGACAGTAGTGTGACGCTGTTGTAATGGACCAGTTGTAGCGAGCATCATGGTGAAACTCTGGTGTATATTTTCAGTTGTTCTTAAAAGTAGATTATACTAGTTATGCAGTTAATATCTGCATTACTATGATGTGTATGAACAGACAACGAAAAGGCACAATTTTCTATTTTTTGTCAGTTTCAATTATCCAGCTATAAATCTTAAATAAATGAATGTAGCACATAATATTTCATGTTAACCCAAAACAAAAAGAGATCACTAGGAATTAATATCTATATGAGCCTCTTGTGTTAATGCAGTTGGCATTGTTGATAACATCAGTTTATTGTTAATTACAGTAG
>OMLM01008202.1:95092-108234 GCA_900302695.1 Helostoma temminkii
TAGAAATTACTGACATTAATTACATCTGTCATATCTAACTTCTCTGTAATCAAATGTTCTTCTAATAGTCAGCCTATTTTTACTTCATGTTATTAGTTGACTCTGTACTCGCTGTTACTTAAATCACATGTCAATCAGATGCTGCAGGGCGCCTATAATTGTACCATGTGCTCATTGCCATGTTATCACATTTTGAAAACATATTTCCACCTCATTTAAATATCACTGATTTGAGAATGTGAGAGCTTGTCATGCAGCATTCATTACTGTTTTGGATTTTATCCGGGCTTGTATATTATCAAAACAACAATAAAAGACATTGTAGATTCTAAATATGAGGAGTATAAATGAATACACACCTGAGTTGGGTTTGAGTCATCCTGTACAGAAACTATTCTTAATGCAGTTTAATGCCTTTCATAAAACGTATCAGGGTTTTGTCAACAAACAACCTGGGTTATCAAATGCAACCTAACTGTGCATCTATTAAGGCTAATCAGCGAGAGTAGATGGACACTGGTCTCCACGGAAAACTGAGATTAAACCCAGGAGGCAACAGTGCCAAACATTATGTTGCACTGACGTTAATGTGCAGACCAAAACAAATCTGAAGCTTTTTTTTTTTAAATTTTTGTTCTTTTCTTTACGTGACTGCTGAGGTTTTCCAATAATTAATTTACATTTGTACAGACAAGCTGTCTGGCACTGGCAGAAGTGACAGTGAAACGGAAAATACACTATGTCTTGACTTCAAATAAAAAAGTTAAGCATTTATTGTCACTTCTTTCTCATTTCCAGTACTTGTTGTGGAGGAGAAATATATATGGCATTAGCATGTTATTTAGGGTAAGCCTACCACCAGCTGCTATTCCCTTTAAAATTCATTTTAAAGATTACAGCAATTATGGAGCGAGCTTTTGATTCTTGATTATTCTTAGTGTGAAGGTAATAAAACTTCCTAAGACGGTTGGGTTATTTGCAGGACAATTAGTGGGACGCACCATAAACAAAAGCAAGTTTTATTAGAAGAATTTAAAGATTAAGATGAAATGTTGATTTTAACATGTTTGACCAGAGTGTCAGTTCAATAAAAAAAATATCAGTTTGTTAAAAATCTCGTTGTCATTGCATGATGTGTGAGTAATCTAGTTCAGTTCAGATAATCTTCTGTTCTACTTTGGACTTTAAAACCTCATGAACAATGGGTCATTACTGCCTGTCTGTTTATAACAGAGCTCTAAATTTGAGGAAAATGCAATTGTTCAATATGCTGAGATGCAGCTACATGTATGTCTCTCAACTGCACATGAACCACTTTGAATGTTAGTTCATAAAACATCAGCTGCATTTACATTTTAAGCACATATCTAATGTGGTTAGTAAGACAGACATCAAAGCACACCCACTGATTATACTGAACACTCCTGTGTTTTGATGATTGCTACAGTTAGATTTACAAGATACATTTTGCCCTTTTGGTTTTATTGTTTGTCTGCACTTTAAAAGAACGTTAAATCTGACATGAATCTGATTAAATGTAACCACATGGGTATAATTATGTTATGGGTCAGACAAAAAGCTTCTCCAGTAGGCTAATGTGCCTGTGGCTGCTGCTCACTTGACTTTAGATGCGAGCCAGTAGGCCTAATTGGCTACATACAGCCTAATCAGACTTGCTGGATTGTCTTGCTTAACATTTTATCCCCATCCTTGTATCAATTTTCAACTAAATTAGCCTGGTCCACCAGAGATGTAGCAGAATTACACAGGGGTAGGAGAGAAGGGGCTGTACTTCTCTTGAGCGTCACAGTATTTGCAGTCATATCATTCTGAGGAAAAGCTAACAGTGACTTTCTTACATGTGTCAAGAATCATTTGAGTGACATATTCAGAGAGGATATATCACTCCCTGTAGTCCGGGCCCATTGTGGCCAGGGCTTGGGGCTTGAAGTCTTGGAGGCTCTGGAATTTTTGCTGCTGGGTTCCTTCCGACACAATGTTTGCATTAGATCACTGCACAGATTTGGTGCTCTGTAAGTCTCTATAGTGAGGTAAGCAATGATATTTTAAATTACCTTCACAGCAAAAATGTGTCTTAATGTGGAGAGGAACAGTCAGAGACTGCTGTGGCCCAGATTCATTGAATAGTACTAACAGAGGGGCAGAAATATACACTACTATAAGAGAATTCTTTAGAATCATTCATTAATAATGAATGCATCAAATATTCTGTTATTGTTGATATTGTAACTTTCCAAATGTTGTCCCTTTACAGAATATAGTTCACAATGATGAATAACACATATTGTCACAAAGAGTTATTTCAAATTTGCTTCTACCTTATACAAAGATGAAATGACGATTTGGACATCACACAGTCACAAATAACAAACACTGAGTAGAAACAGAGGCCACTGTGAGCTCCTATCATGTCCTAAAATACTAACCATTTGCAGTAATCTGTTAAATGATCTATATGAACTCTAAAACATACAGTCAGATTTCTGTCAGTGCCAGTAAATAAACAGTATAGGAGCAGGCATATGTGATGTAATTTGCATCATTTTTTCATAATTCACAACTTAGTTGTTCAAAGCATAAATGTTATTTCCTAATTTGTCTTTAATTTGCATCTCTCTCTAGGCCATCCAAGTTTCATTTTTTTCTCTCATTGGTTTAGTAAGATGAAAACAGCAGAGATGGTAGAACAGTGCAGACAGTAAAGTCAAATCTTTGATCAGAATAGTCCACAAGTTTACAGAAAATTTAGTTTCTCTGTTTTTACCTTGAGATCTTGTGAAGTAAAGTGTAACTAAGGAGTTGAGGCTATGTAGATGCTGGAGGGATGAGTGATAAAAAAGCCTGAAGGAAAGGAAGTTGAGGCTGTGAGCTCTCTGAGCAATGATGACGAAGAGAAAGAAAAGTTGCTTTGGCTGTGGGCAGATGCTGGTTGCAGTGCCAGCTGGTGGGGGGTGGGCCCACCTGTCTCTGGCTCTCCCCATCTCCCTCTCCTCTGCTGTGAAGAAAGCGACAGATGGAGTCCGAAGGTTCTAGTCCAGTCCCTGCACTGCTTCTTCAGGCTGTCCACCTATTTCCTGCCGTGGTCTGACAACATGATGCCAGGGGGACATGGGGACTCCACTGGCCCCTGCCCTGCACAACCACAAGGGTCAACTGCTTACAGAGAGGCGACGGCCTGCTGCTTCTTTCTCTCACAAACGCTCTGCTGCCTCCCTGTGGATGTGAGCAACAACTGCATCCACGCTTTGAAGTCCTGCCTAAATGAATACATTTATTTATGTAGATGAAACATGCCCTCTCAAGGTTTCACTCACAGCTTTGAAATGATCAAGACCAGAAGCTTCATGTAAGCTCGTTTTTCACTGAGCGATAAATGCAGAGAATGAGGGAGAGGTGCCACATTAAATATGCTGTACATATTAGTGAAGCATGTTCCACTAGGAGTGCTTCAGATGTATGCTGATGCATGTAGACTGTGTGGCAGCATGAAAATGAGAAAAATGTGATGCACAGTGAAGGTCAAAATGTCGTGTCAAAACCTCAAAGCAGCAAAGCCAGTCCAGAGTGGTTTGATGATACTTGTGTCACTGGTTTGTGATAAATCAATGCATGAGGTCTCTGAAGAACCACAGAGAGCTCATTAGGGATCATTTAAGTAGGCAACCTCCCACATCAGTTGTTCTACTGAACTCCCTATTAACCTTCTGCTCATTTGTTTGTAAAGATACACTTAGCTCTCGTTAAAAGGAGTTTGTCCAAATAAAAGAGCAAAGAAAAATTAAAAATGCTGTGTTTATAAAAACTCCTTCAAACCTCATATATGCTCTGTGTTATCTCTTTGCAGATTAATAAATTCTTCTCCGCTTGGTTTTTACTAGAATCAGCCTTGATGTTTGTGGTTAGTTGTGTTCATTAACAGCAGAGCTGAATTATGACTGAGGTCCTCTCTGCAAAAGCAGCAGTGTAACTTGACTGTTTCTCCTCCCAGCAGGCCATGCTGCTCCCAGAGGTACTTTTAGAGCACATTAATGGGTTCTTTGCTATTCAGAAAGAAAGTTATAGTTATCGCTTCCTCTCAGCGATAAAGAAATCGGACCAAATCCCAAGAGAATTATCGATATTTAAACAGACTTCCTAGTTCTTTTGTTTTATTGTAAAAGAATGACAGGGGGCTCTTCCAGCCTGCAGCTCTTAACAGAGAGAGTGGACGATTCAAAGACGACCCAAAGGTAGCACTCCTCCATGGGAAGGTACCATCAGAGGTCAGTCTTTACTCACAGGGTATAGACTTAGAGTTTTCTGAGTTTGGGTTTTAGGTCTCTTGTAAAGCCTTGCTGTGTGGTAATACGTTGATTTAATGAAAATTATCTGGAGACTTTCCCACAGCATAAAAATTTAAATGAGTTTTCCACTGGCCTAAAGAATTCACAGTTGACAATATAAAGACTAAAGGATGTGTAAAGGCAGTCAGTCAAATGATTTGGTATTATCTAGACCGACAAAGCTTCTCAATTATCACAGAACATGAAATGAATCTAAAGAGACCAATTTTCGCCAAATAATCAAGCCATTATCATTCATGACTCAATCACAGTGGAAATTACCAAGTCTCTGCTTGTGCCCAGCAGCAGATATGAAAAAAAAACCTCAGACATGTGAGGAAACAAAAGGATGATAATGGAGCGGCAACCAGTTTGTGTCTCCAATGGGACCAGTATTCATGTGCTTCACTGGGGTTTGCTGAGATACGGGCACTCTGCCATACATGAGTCTGATTGAGTGCAAATTAAATCTTGTTTCAACATTTGAATAGAAGGAAAAGAATGGGTAAAAATGGCCAACAATCTGATTGGAGGCAATATCTGTAAAGAAAATCATGAGAAGAATATTTAGAGACTATGTGCCGTCTGAGCTGAGTGCATTTAATGAGTTACATCCAATATATTAACATTAACAGTTTGCTATTTGTGTTGTTCCAACATTCCCCAAAGCAAGGTTGATAAATGCGTATTTGTAGTGATGGTAGATCTCATTGACATAATAATGACATTTGCTGCTGTGTGTGCTTGTATGAGCTGGTGAATAAATGATGCAAGTAAAGGGCAAAGAGATGATGGAGGTCAGGGGATGGTGGAGAGCAAACTGTGGGACAGTAGTCTTTGGAAATGTGCTCATTCACTGGTTTTTGAGATAGACGGGGAAACCGAAACTACTCTCATACTGTATGTGTTAAATATGTGGTTATAGTAAGCAGTCTGTTAGCATAGCACAAAGAGAAAAGTGGGGGAGAACAGCAAACCTGGCCTGTTTGAGAAATGTGAGGAAACCAAGGAGGGAAGGAGGTGAAGTGACTACACCTCCTGACATCTTCTTATGTGACATTGAGGACACTTCAGCAGGTCATTGCTCTCAGCTAATAAAAGTTTGGGATATGGATGCAAACCCCTGTAAAAACACGTCTCAATTTTAGTCTTATTCCACATTTTGGGCACTCTTTTAATGTGCTGGTAGACTCATTTTGTTATCGTTGAGGGAACCATTTTTCCAGTCTTCGCAATATTTTCCAAAATGGTTGATGGCTTACTTAAAGGGCTCTTTGTGCTGCTTACAGATAATACATTGTTGTTTCTAAACACTAGGAAACACTCAGAAGAAACAGATTTTTAATGTAGAAGAATATTCGCAATCCATAAAAAATCCATTTTGCATTGAGAGTATGAGTGTTTTCTTCACTACTGCTCAGCATGAAGGGACAGTTTTGCTCCCACTCTGCCTTGCTGCCAAGTCATCAAACATGTTTTTTCACACAATGCACACTGATTGAGTTTAAATCTAACAGGATGGTATTTCTACTACAGCTTCCAAATTCATTTTGCACTCCTTTATATAGATACAATTATTAAATGTTATAGCTCACAGTCTAAGTAAGAAAGAGTCGTGGAGTCCTGCGGGACAGATTGGTGTCCTAAGAGGTCATTGTGATGTTTGGATGGTGTTTGGATAGTTTGTGGTGTGGTTGGTGGTGTGTGGATGTGCTGTTTGGATAGCATGTGGATGGAGTCTGGTTTCTGGAGTCAGCATGGCTCTAATCAGCTGTTGGCAAGCGGATGAGCGGGCGGTCTCTTCCCGCAGCGGCACCCCGGGTCGAAAGCCGGTTTGAAGTTTAATGATGCCAGCTGCCAGCTCCACCAGGCTGTGAGCACTAACGAGCTGGCACTGGCGGCAGACTGGGCCTCGGCGTCAGCACCTGGAAATGTAGCACACGTTTCACAGGGGCGGGGCTCCACCGGGGCTGTTGAGGGGCCTGCTGGAGACCCGGGACGGCACCAAGAGGCCCGCATCTCTTTGAAGAGTGCCCCAATTTCCATATTTCATTACACACTGCTGACTGACAAGGCCCAGCCAGATGTTCTATTTTCAGCTATTTAAATTTTGACCTGCTTTCCTATCATGGATGCAAAAAGAAAAAAAAAACATTTTATCAAAACATAGATGCCAGGAATGATGGGATCTTGAATCTGATGTGTCTGTTGGTTTTTGTAACCACTCTTCATGTCTTTCCATCTGAATAAAGCACTGACAGTGTAATCACACATTTGTTTCTCCTCAGTTTAACTTATATACGTTTTTATTACAGATATTTGGTTGACGGTCTATTGTGAGGGGTTCAGTGTCTAGCTCAAGGACACTTTAATAAGACACGTGGTTTTTTCAGGGATCAGACCTGAGACCTTGTATTTATGAGACAGTACCTAACCAGCCAGCCAGCCCAGCACTCCTAAATTGGCTCCCAAAGTGAGTGATCCATGGTCTGAAACACCACATAAAGCATGCTTGCACAGCTCTCCGTCCCTGAGATATTGGGGATGATTAATTTTTGTGGTATTCTTGTTGAAATGGCTGTTAAATTGCAACGTCCTTACTCAATCCCTCATGGAAAAATACATCGACAACCATGACCTTTTTGTGCATCTGCTATAAATGGCACTTTGTCATCCCGAGTGACCAGGCTCAAGGATCAATGTGATTTTGTTGGAATAAAACTTCCATATCGAAGTCCCTGTCTGCTGACTGCTTGTATGTGTGTATAGAACAGAAAAGCCCTTGAAATGGGAGGAATGAGGAAGAGAGAAGGAACAAAAAACAAGGACAAAAACACAGCAAGAACAAGTGGAGAGCAGCTCTGAGTTGAAAACCAAATGGCAAAAACTGAAAGACATACAGTAATATATCTGTGAGTGTGTATGTCTATGAATGGGTCTGGTTGACAGAAAATGAAAAAGGAAATGCATTACAGGTGCAATATCGCCAGAAATATAACAAAGATCTAGAACACTGGTTTAGTTTAACATCATTCTGTGTGAGATATATCTAAAGTAAAATTCCAAAGAGTCTCTATATGGCCGACTGCAGATGTTAAACTTGTCTATACAGTGTAACAAAAGACTTTACAATCTAAAAATGAGACTTTAAATGAGACTGAAAACAGAGGTTGAGATAAGGTGACATCTTTTAGCATTTACAGAAGCCAGCATTATATGGTATATACATACATAGTCTGTAAAAAGTATTCACATCCTTTGCAAGTTTTCTAACAACATTAAATCATTAATTTGGCTTAATAAGTAAGTGATATATATGAATTAAAAATACAAAAACAAAATAATTGATTGCATAAATATCCATCCCCCTTTAAACTGTGTCATCTCTGGTGCAGGCAGCTGGGTTAAGAAGTCACACAGTTAGGCACAAGCCTAAATCTGCCTACAGCAGTCCTGAATCACCATGTAAGAAGGGGACTAGTGTGGGAGACCACCATAACACCTGTGACTGATGGGAAACAGATAGAAACATCTAAAAAAACAACATTCTCTTAGGGAATAGACATATTAACGTCAGCCTTATATACAGTGTTGCTTAAATGTTTGTGAACCCTTGAGAATCCATAATCCATAGTTCAACTCAAGGGATGTTGGTTGGCTTCATTGTGACGTTCCTGACTAATATATGCCTTGCCTTAGTATACGTTTTATTACTTTTATTCCATTACAATTCAGAGGGATATGCTGTAATTTTTACTTCACTGCTTTTGACTACCACAATTGACATTTTTGTGACTAGTTATTTTTTGTAGATGTAGAGTCTCAATACAAAATATATAAAGCAATAAATCATGTTTTTTTTAATTATCTATCAAGTTCCTTCATGTTTAAAATACCTAAAGTAGCATATGTTTTTCTACGTGAGCTAAAATTGTGTATATGTAAGACTGAGTCATTTTCCTCAGTAAATAAATGAACAAGTATAATTTTTGTCTAATTTGTTTAACTGGGTTCCATCGTTTCATGTTCATTACAAAGATGACAATTGCCTTATTATACATGGCTTCTATTCAAGTGTACAATATTACTAATATTACTAAGGAATGAAGACTGAGTGAATGTGGGTGTAAGAGCCCGCTGGTATATTGAGTACATTAATCATTCCTTCTCTTGCAGTCTCTTTGAAACTCACACAGGCACTTTGAAGATGCTTTAGTAAGGACTTTGTTAGTATGAACAGTGCAGAAGTATCTGCACACCCCAGTTCCTGGACTGCATGACCTTTGGCATGACCTTTAGAAGACAATTTGCAGCACCAGCAATCGCCTCGCGCCTTGCTTCACATTATTTTTCTCTCATTATTTCTTCAATGCTACTTTTGCAGAGCAGTGAAAGAGGGCTGGATTCAACAGAGGGTTCAGAGGTCAGGAGGAGGAGGGTAAAGATACAGGTCGCACTGGCTCTACAGTTGTGTCCGGCCAGTGTCCTCAGAGAATTTACTGCCACAAAGTAATTTGATCTCTGAAACCTTTAGCTGTCTGTCAAAAGCTAAATCTCAGTGATGCCTGCTGTCTATTTTGGCAATTAAGAGAGTTCCTCAACCATCACAGATGTTCCAAATAGCAGATACAGAGCTTTAAAGAGCTTTAAAGAGCCCATATTATACTTCTTTTAGAAGATAAAAATCAAGTCCCTGACATCCCCAGAATATATCTGTACCGTTGGGCGACGGTAGCTCAGTTGGTAAGGCAGTCATCCTTGAAACACCTGGTTGGTGGTTTGACTTCTGGCTTAGCTGGCTACATGTCACCCCATACCCTTGGTGCCTCAAGAGGGCAGCCTGTTTGCAAAGAAGTTCCCCAAGGGGACTATCCTTCTTGGTGTGTGTCTATATACACTGGAAAGTCAAAAATCAATAATATGGGTTTTTAAGTGCCATGCAACAAAATATTTAACATTTGTGTATTTCAACACTTTTGTTTTCAATCTTGTACGTTTGGATTATTATGTATAAATGTTTGTATCTGAGAAATGTTATTTGCAGGGATATATGTTTTCAACACAATAATAAAATACTTCAGTTTGTAGTAAAGATTTTTATTTTAAACAGCTATGACAACAAGTGGTCTTCATTTTAAGGCATTTATTCTTCAGATGTAGCAAAATTGACAGATAAATACCTGATCAAAAAAGTATACATTTTTAGATTAGCAAAGCAGATAAATTCCCTGAGTATCACATTTTCTGAAAAAAAAACAAAAGTTTCCTTGATCTCAGAGTGATTCATTGATTCATTTTGGGTCATCACCCAGTCAAGTGTTTTCTGTGCGGCCACACAGCATGTCACTTACTTCCATTAAGTACACAGTAACAACAAATAACAACAAATAAATGCATTCTGAAAAATGGTTTTGTGTTATTTCCATTTCCAAGAATGGCATTTGATATTAATTTACTTGAACTCATAGTGATTTGGCGGGAGATGAGTAATGTGATTCGCTGTTACATGCCGTACCAGAAGTTAATTTTCATTCCCCAGGTGAAAGGAAAAGAAGAGATACGTGTGGAGTGCTCTAATCATGATGAGACTGGGTAAAGATTTAGACGTGGGCTTCTATTCAAATATGAAGGTCTCCTTGACATTTTCCACTCTGCGTTGGCTGCTCATCCTTGTAGCGTTTCTCCAAGCTGCAGATAGAACAGCACGACCTGTTGACATTTACAAACTCATCTGGTTGAGAGCGATGGCATTCTATAAGCAGAAACAACTCCAAATGTCCCACCACAGAGTTCTGTTTCCGCAGCTCAGAGTGCAGCCCATGAACATGTTTTTGCTTTCAGCAAACAGAAGTCAACCTTTCCAGGGAGCGAGACATGTTATCGCTATTTGCCCTTCAAGAATCCGTAATTATAGCATTTTCTGACAGTTAAGCAACACTGGCCGAGCAGCTGGTAGGCTCAAACTGGACAAATGGAAGTGAGGTATCCCCAACAGCACTGGTAAGTGCTGCCTGCAGAGGGAGCCCGATGGTCAAATATAACCAGATAAGACAACCCATAGCTTTATCTTCCTAATGATAAAGCTCTGGATAGCAGCCATGAATAGTGTCGCACTTAACTCACCAGCAGCTGAGTTAAGGCAGGACAAGGTGAACACAAAGTCCACATACAGTCAGGTCTGAAAGGATTTGGGCAGTGACAAAATTAGTATGATTTCGCCTTTTTACACCACCACAATGGATTGTGATCAAAGTGTAGACTTCCAGTTGTATTTTAAGAGGTTCTCAAAAATATGGTATTTAAGTTTTAGGAATAAGAGTAATTTTAAGTGAGTACTTTCATTTTCAGGGGCTTAATAGTACTTAATATAATATAATAATTGGCAAGAAGTCAACTGACTAGGTGTGGTCCATTCCCTCATTATTTCAAGACAAATTAAGTAGATAAAAAGTCTGGAGTTTATATCAGGTATCAAGTTGGCATTTTGGCAGTCTACATTTCCATCACATTTTTTTTTCAGCTATGGTAGAATATAAAGACAAAAGTTGTAAAAACTGTCACAGCCCAAATACTTCCAAACCTAAACCTAGCAGAGCATGACATAACGGAAAGAGAGTGGAAGGTGATCTGGGTGGTAATTTAAATAAGCATGTGCAATATGCTTTTGAAAGAGCAAAAGCACGTGGAAAACAAAACAGGACAAACAAACCAGTTATTTTCTCTGTATGGAGGAGAAAAAAAATCTCCTTTACTTTATTGACAACCATTTAAAATTAGACTTCCGAAACAAGATTTTAAATAGTGAGTGGGATGCAATGAGGAAATGGAAATATGAACCACTGTGCGGATTTAGCCTCTGCATCAATCAGGTGCTCCCCAGAATTTGAAAATGGGGTTGTACGGATCAGCTCATTTTTGTGCTTTTGGTCCAGCAGATATGATCTTTAGAAGTCAGGACGATCCTTCTTCAGCTTGCTGTAGTCCATGTTAACTGCAAAAAACTGAGAATACAAACTACTTAGTCCAAAGACACAGGCTTCACATAAAAATCCAAGACCAACAAAATTCAGGTAAACTGAAGTTTGTTTTAAGGTGTGCTGCAGAGAATATTGCTATATCCCTTGTTACAAAATCTAAACATGATTTAAAATCGTGTAACAAAGTAAAATACTTTAGCAAATCAATAAGCAATCAATAAGGCATCTTGGTGTTTTCTGCAACCAATTACTTTTGATTAAGTGTGAACAGTTAATGACTTTATCAGATTTGTTACTACAAGCCAGCATTAACCAGATTATGGCATTTGACTAATCCAATTGAAGGACATAATCCATAGCTCAGCATCAAGTCTGGCAAAGATCCATACTCCAATCTCTGAATACAAACACCTATAGTGTGCAGCACAGAAAATCACGACTGTAACGGCATAATTAATAAAATATCCTGAAAGAAAAGTGGGGCACACCTTGTACTGCTGATTTGGGGTCAGCTTGTTCCAGGGCTCTGGGTTGTTCTTCTTATCCCAGCTGCAGGGGAAGAAATAAGCACAACCTTAAACCTGCGACATTGTCAGCTTAGTTACATTTGTCTCATCTTCAAGTCTAATGTGCAGTTTGACATGCACCACAATATAAGGAAATAAAAAGATACAACAAAATATTCTGTGCTGTGACTGGAGTACTTACCAGACATCAGGGTTTCTCAGTCCAAGACGAGCGAGGTACAACAGGGACATGGTTGCTCCTCCACCGATGAAGATGAAGAGGGGGATAAGCTGCAAGTGACAGACAGGTAGGAAATCTTTATCAAGCTAAGGGCAAACTACTCAGCAACAGTAAACACAAACTGCTGACAGATAATGAAAACACTGCTCTTCGCAACAATGCGGCGAAAAGTATCTTGAAATGTGGATACTGTTCAAAAGACATTGCAGACCTTTCCTTAGCTAACGTTTGTTAGTATGTCTTGAGCCGGAACTAAAAGCAAAGACTTCGTAAACCTCATAACTATTATTACATCGCCTCTAAGCGAGTTTTATTTGCTCACACACCAACCACATGTGGCTTAATGTAAGCTCCCGAAAGAATTAACATGCAGAAATGTTACTTTCTCCCGACGCCCAACCAACTAACTAGTTAGCTGACTAGCAGCTGCTATTTTCAGCACAGCGGACCCTCTTCGCTAACTGTGTGGTGAAGGAATCCGTGACCTGTGGCTCCAAAGCACCAAACGCTAAAAGTGACATTGGTACATGTGGCACTTGGAAAAGTGTTTTAATGAAACACTGTTACATAGTCAAACAAATAATGAGAGCTATCTCATGATATATGTATATCGCTAAACCGAACCTGTCAAAGTCAACACGATCAATGTCAGTTAAGCTAAGCTAATGTCGGCTAAGCTAAGTTAGCTATAAAAATTCATAACATACAATTTAAGAAAAAATACCCCTATAATGAATATTTCTTGATTTGAAGTGGTCTATACTTACAGCCGGGTGACTTCTAAGCTGTTTGCGGACTACGGCGAACATTTTGAAGTTTGGTTATTCTCAGTTTGTACAGAAGTAACCGCGAAGCAATTTGTGAAGAACTCTGACAAAACGCTGCGTAAATCTGCGAGAAGGGGCGGAAGAAAGGCCGAAGGACCATAAATAGGTTTCCAGTCATAATGCCTGATCAATAGTGTTAAAAACAGATGGTTTTGTATTGTTAAACGCATTGTGTAGAACATTTATATCACACTGCATTTCATACATGCGGACTGAGTTTCTATTTCATTATCTTATCTGCTGTGGCG
>OMLM01008203.1:0-10669 GCA_900302695.1 Helostoma temminkii
CACACACACACACACACACACACACACACACACACACACACACACACACACACACACACACACAAACACACACACACACAGGCAAAATAGATTCTCAGTCACTTTTACTCCACTATTTTATAAACAGAGCCACTTTGGCCTTTGATCACTCTAATTTTAGTGACCTGAATTTCACTCACACACACACACACACACACACACACACACACACACACACACACACACACACACACACACACACACACACACACACACACACACAGAGCTGTTTATCTCTGAGCGTCATTGAGTCGGGTTTCGGTTCCCTTCATGTTCTTCTGGTCGAGTGCTCTTCGCATCTTTGTGGTAAAATGAGCCACATCACAGTAAAAGGCCTGTGGCAGGACTGAATAAAGTCCCTCCAGGTAAAAGCTAGAAGTACCTGTAGCAGTCCTTCCCGTAGGGACATGGTGTTCTGAGTCTGGGTCTGGACACAGAGCTGCTGTTGGACCCGGCAGACTCTGCTGGTTCTGTTTTAGTGGGTTTTGGTCCGGGTTTTGACTTCTTGTCCTCTTTCTCAGATTCACTGACGCCAGACGTTTGTGTGGCAGCGCTTCCTCCCCCCTCCTCAACCTCCACTGTGACGCCGTCGGACTCGTCGCTGACCTCAGACACGCTGGGTCCTCTCTGATCCTGAACCTCCTGAAAGAAAGAGGACGAAAGACTCAGAGATTCCAGGTCCATAATAAAAACTAAATGAAACCACTGAACAGACTCCAAAATGTAATTCAATTAAAACTATATATATATAATTAAAACATAGAAAACCACTGTAGGGTAGCTATAAACACAAAAAATAATAAAAAGACACTTGACTGAAAAATTAATCTGGAAATCAATAATTAATAACTTGTTGAGAGTTCAACACCTAAAAGGGTTTTAATGGTTTTCTACTTGAGACAGATACACTGAGGTATTTACTCTCTTGGTACTGATTTAACAGGATGAGGTGACCATCCAGATGGAAACTGAGCAAAGGCCTCAGAGACTCAAAAACAACCGCTTCTGTCCTGGAAATGATCATTTTGACAATTTCTTCTCCACAAAATCAAAATGGCGACAGGAAGTGATGTTGTTTTTCAAACAAGAAAATGTTTTAACATCGTTTTGAAGGACAAAATTTAGTTTGACTACATCTACATCAAAATGGCCCAGTTTCTATCTGCTCGTTGCTCATAGTTTCCAAAATGTGACTAAAGCATCTGAAAACTGGCACGTTAACTAACTAACTAACATGGGGAGCTGGGTCTCATACAGCCAACAACAGGACCCCATGTGCCTCTGCAGGTCCGACCGTTCATTTTCATGACAGGTTTATAAAAATAAAACCTGAATTTAGCTCCAACTTCCTGTTGCACTCTTTTAGTCTAAAGTAGGAAATTATACAATTCTAAAAATATGAATATTAGTTTGTATTTTCATTTTGAAGACGTTTCATTACTTTCAGAAGATACTGGATTGTTTGTGTTAGCATTTGTAAACAGTAAGAAAGCCAGGCGGGCTAATAAAATTATTATTATTATTTCTGATAAACAGACACATCCAGGGCAGAAGTGGACTGGTTCTGAGGATCTATGATCTAACCAGGCCAGAAAAAAATGTATCTACATTATTACAAACACGTGTAGAAACACACAGCTGATTTCTGCTGTAGTAGAAACACAACCACCGACTAACACTTCTAATAACTAATAACCGCGCTCACCTTCCTCATCCTCTTCCTCGGCCTCACCTCCTCTTCCTCCTCCTCTTCCTCACTCAGCTCTGCAGTCGCTCTGGCTGCAGCTCGTTTGCTGCTGGTTGAAGCTGCACATGTTTGACTTTTCTTTGCAGCTGTGAAGTGAAACAGAGAAAGATCTTTAAGCTGAATGTGATTTATAATAAACAGAAGAAATAAAACATTAAAAGCTTCTAACTTAAATGTGCATGAAAGCAAACTCAGGTTATTATTAAATATAATTTATGTTATTAGGACAAACAATGTGATCCCATTACTATTAAATATAGTTAATAAACATTTCAGAACGTTAAAGTTCACCCTGCCTGAACACACTGTGGCCTCGAACGCTTATATAACATGAGGACGTGCTGCTTTAAGGCTGTGTGTGTTTTATCGTTGGGTCGGTTCTGGTACCAAACACTGTTTGTTCTAAGCATCATGTGAAACAGCTGAAAACCGTTGTGCTGATTAGAGGTCAGTATCTGGAGCTCCAGTAACCGTGGATTTGACTACAGACTGAAAATGTCCAGAAACAAAGTTCTGTGAAAAACTACTGGACTCGACTAAACACCAGCCTCATTACTTTTTAATCAGCGCAACAGTTTTCAGCTGTGATAACAGCAAAGAGGTTTTCTGACGATCAATCAGCCTTTTAACCTGAGAAACCTGCATCAGTGAACACGTGTCCTAGATGATCCGTCATTCTCAGCACTAACATCTACGCTGTACTTCCTTCTAAACCTCAGCTCTTCTCAGCGACTCTCTGAACAGTAGTGGAACTGCTGCCAACTGGACCAGTTAAGCATCAGTCACATCAAACTCATGATGTAACTTTACATCATCAGTCTACAGTGTAAGATGATGACTGATGATGTTTAACTGCTTCCTGCTCTTCCCTCCCTGGTAAACTGGAGTGTTTGCATCAGTCCACTCTGCCCAGCTCTGCTCAGTGTGGGGACGGAGTAATGAAGCAGAAGAAGTTGGTCCAGCAGAGCAGAGCCAGCTGTTTCCTGCACAGCAAACATCGGAGGAGCTCGCTGGGTAAAGAGCCGTTACTGTCCTGTATAACGTGAACATCCTGACGTCCAGAGAAGTGTTCACTGGGCTGTCACACTTAGTGTTTCTGTGCTAACATCAGCTCTTTCTATTAAACAGACACGTCAGACGTGTGAAAAAGTGTTTGTCTTCTTTTCATAGATAATTTGTCGAATCTGTGACTGTGACAGGTAGATTAGACTAATCTGAGGTAACTGTGCTGGCTGTGAGTAAGTAAAAGTAAGTGGAAATATGAGGAAAGGTGAAGGCAAAACGTGACGGACAACTTGAAGTGAATCCTCTGTGTTGCATTACGTTCAGAGCAGGTAGTAGTAAAGTGTGCAGCCTGTGGATCACTTACTAATTCACACAGAAAAGACTTTTTCCTCTTTTAAAGATGTCGTAAAGTTTTTGAGTAAACTTTTGAGTGTGTCTAATGACTGATCAGAGTTTTCTGGTTTCACTTTCCCAAACCTTCTTCTACCTTTGGCCAATCACTAAAAATCACTGACTCCAGCTGCTGTGACTTTGTGCCGACAGAAAGATGCTGAACAGAGTTGGATTCAGTGCTGATTGCACTCAGCTCATTAACATTGATAACAGACTTCAGATCAGTTCAGTCCCTTTGTCTTTGAAGGTAATAGCTTTTCTATTTGCTTTGAAGAAAGACCAAAGGTAAACAGCCAGGCCACAGAGTGGCACTTCAAATGATTGCCCCCATGGTCGGGGGGTTGATGTCCTCTGCTCAGTTGTGCACCTCTGTCATTCACACACATTTTGAGAAGATGAGAAAGGAGCTACTCGTGAGTAGCATTCTGAACACCAGGCAGGAAGGATGTGACTGCAGATATACAGTTAGAACCAGAAGTTCACATCCACTGTATAAAAGGACATACAGTAACTTTTTTTTATATCAGAATAATGAATAAAACTAATTTTCTATAGGACTTTAACTTCCTGGCTGATGTCTTGAAATGTTGCTTCAGTATTTCTACATAATGTTCTTTCCTCATGATTCCATCCAGTGAAGTGCACCAAGCTTCCTCCTGCAGCTAAACACCTTCACATACAGGATGGTGTTCTCAGGCTTCAAGCTTCCTCCTTTTTCCTCCAAATGTAACGATGGTCATTATGACTAAACAGGTCAGTTTGAGTTTCATCAGACCACAGGACATGTCTCCAGAAATTAAGGATGAACCAGACTGTGGAGGTCCACAGTTCTCTCCCTGATATCTTGACTGATTTCTTCAGATTTTCCCATAATGTCAAACAAGGAAGCGGCATGTTTGAGCTCTGCCTTAAAATACATCCACATACCACCTGAGACCAGGTTGTTCACAACTGAAATCCAGGAAGATCCACAACACACAGGGAAGTGCTAACGACCCCTGACTCTGGTTAAAAGCTGCTACTCCAGCCAGTCCAGGAGAAACAACTTCAGAACTAAGAAACAAGTCCAGCTGATACTGAACAGAACCTTCAGGATAGTAGGGTGGGGTATAACTGAGAGTTGATGAGGGAAATGGAGCAACGAGCCGGGTAAGGTAAAGTCCAGGAACATGTGGGGACAGTGAGGATGTGAGGAGAGGAGGAAACACTGTTGTCATAGATGCAGGATGTGGTTTAGCCTTGTTTTTAATGCAGTGCTGTCTGACAACCTGAAGATTACTGGTGTCCCATATTGTGTTTCAGTCGTGTCCCTTGTTCAGAGAGATGTCTCCAGATTCTCTGAATCTTTTAATTATATTATTACTGTGGATGATCATATATTCAAAGTCTTTATAATTTTATGTTGACAAACATTATTCTGATAGTTTGACAATTCTCAGAGGCAGACCTGTTGCTAATTAACTAATTATTTGTAAAATGTTCTTCTAGCTCTTCCTTGTAGCACTTACTTTCAGCGGTTTATTACTTCTGTTCCAATGTTGCTGATGAACAAAAAAGTTCCCTCCACCATGAGAAATTCCAGCTGCCATTTTTGTGAAATAACAATTTGAATAACAACAAAATAATACAAAGGAACAGTAAACTAACAAGCTAACAAGCTTGTCTGTGAGACACACAGAGGAAAACTACTGTTGTTGATCAAGGATGAAAAACTGGACAGACAATATTTTCCTGATGTGAGAGATCAGAGTGTATTGGATCATAGAGGTTAATTCAACTGGGTATTTGTGCATGTATTAAAATAAGGTTGGCCAAATGAAGGGTGTTATTTATTAGGTTTTTTATGTCAACAGCAGATGACTGGGTTATGTTGCAGGATCAGCTGTACTGTCAGTTGTATGGGCTGTGTACAATGTTGCAAGAACTAAAAATATAATATATATTCTTAGCCTTAACATGAACTTTACCTTTCAGGCTAGTGGACGGAGTCTTTGGAGCTCCTGCTGCCGCCATCATCCAGGTAGGTAAAACTCTCCTCCTGGGCGCAGGTGGAGTGACGTCACTGTGATCATCCTCCACTTCCTTTGGTTGTGCAGAGTCTCCCTGTGTGACATGAGAGGCAGCATCATAACTGAACTGAACTTTTGAGTCTCCACAGCAGAGGAACCGTCTCCCTCTATCTGTTCTGTGTGACTTCCTGCTGACACTCTGCTCCACCCACTCCACGCTGCCTGTTCTTTCTTCTTCACTTCTCTACCACACTCACTGTTACTCTGAACACTTGACTCTAAGTATTCACCAACTCTGCTCCTGCAACTACGCCGTTCCACTACTGTCTTGGTCATTTACACACATGTGCGTCATCTTACTGCCACCGTCTTTCAGTCTGTACCTAGGATTTACAACCAGGGACATGGCCACCCCTGCTGCCAGAAAGAGCTTATGATTTTAAATTAATTGAGGACATTTAGCACAAGGACAACTGAAATGATAATCATTCTGAATAATGGTATTTATTATGTAAATTTAAGGTGTGTTTATATTTTTGTCCTATCAAAACTCTGAAGCAGTTAATACTATTGATTTAAGACTATTTGGACTTAAAAACATTATTATGTTACGTTAATATGTTATTATAATGTTATTTACTCAATGTGCCACCTTTTCCTGTGATCTGCTACAGTTACAGTTCCAAATACTGTGTGTCAGATTGGGTTAAAACTGCTTGTGTGCAATATTGCTGTTATTTCACTGGACTGTAGGTAATTAATCATAAAAAACCTTCGAGTTGAGAGTTGACTGAGCTGCTGCGGTTTATTCCTCAACTAAAACAAGGTTAAAATAAAAATGAGAACATGACATTAAACTGAAAGTAAAGAACTAAGAAGAAGAGTCTCACTAAGCACTAAGAGACACAGACATCTTCTAGTTTCTGAGTAACGCTGCTTCTCTTCTTAACCTCTGAATAAACAAACCTTATTTAAACTTGTCTTGTTTCTGTCGGCTTCCTCCTCTTTCGATGGAGCTGCTGATGTCTGCTCCTCCTGAGCTGAGGCCCCCTCATGGTCCCGTCCAACAACCGTTTCCACATCTTGATTGAGGGAAACTGGAAGTTCGTCGTCTCCTTCAAACTTCTGACTGTTTCTATGGAAAAACATTTTTAAAAATGACTTTTAGCCACTGTTAAAGTGTCGATTCCATCAGTACACATTGTGAATCTTTAAAGCTGCTGCTCAGACACCAGCTGGAATACTAGCATGAATTTTCCATTAGCTTCTGCTGGTTTGCTTGAGTGTCCTCTTCTCTGTGTTTGATCTAAACTTCAAACAGAACGAGTATCGGGGCTCTGGAGGAGACGCCAGCTCAGACACGCTAATCAACATTCTCCCTAATGCTGCTTTTTAATTGAGCCAGCAGACAACACTTGAACCCCACGCAGCGCTGTGTGCACGGATAAAAGACGGTGGAGAAGAGGAGGCAGCCTCCTCCATCTTAACTTAATTACTCAGACATGAGTGGAAGGTCTGTGTATTAACATGGAGAGTAAGTACCTGGGGGTGCGTTCTTCTCCGCCCACGGCCTCCACCTTGAAGATGAACTGACCCGGCAGCAGGGAGAACAGGTCTCCATGATGAAGAGGGTACCAGGAGTCTTTCTGCAGAGGTCTGGGCTCGTCGGTGGGCGACGACTGAATGAAGCACGGGTTCAGGTGGGTCTAAAGATCAAAACGATAAAGAGTTTGGTCTGTACATGAAGAATGAAGTAATGACGCAGTGTGTAGGGACATTTGGATCTGTAGCAGCTCAACCATCAGAAATCTGTGGATGTTTTCACTGTGCAGCCGCTGAGTACAGAGAACATAAACGTTCTGAAACTGAAACTGCAACAGTTTCAGATCAAGAGACAACTGAAAGAAACTTACAGGTTTGAGACGCAGCCGTCCGTTCAGGTTCTCCAGCAGGCCGTGGCATCTGGACACCCTCTTATCACTGACCTGAGACCAGCAGAAGAGACTCAGCACAGGTGAGAAGTAAAGACCTGATGACCTGTTTCACCATCAGGACAATAACATCAACAGTCTGTTCCTCGGAGAAGAAAAATTATGACTCAGATAAAGTTTATCAGACATTATTTAAAAATGTCATCTGCTATTTGAAGTTTCTGCTCTTTTCTGTTCTTATTCACCTTCACCTGGTCTGTGTTACCTGTGTGACGGCTCCCTCCACTGGTTCAGTGACAAACCTGCATCACACATGCTGCATGATAACAACAAGCTCTACTGCTGCAGCATGTTTGGCATCATTATGACGGTTTCACCCGCTTTAAACTGATTTAAACAGGATTTGTTGTCTTTCAGTCTTTGCTTCTTTCTGCTTTTTAAACTTCTTTCTTCTGTTTAGTGAGAATAAACAGGAATAAACATCTTCTTTATAAACGGCTTTACTTCATCCTTTCACTTGCTTCTTCTATTTTTCTTTTCACTCTTTCCTTCATGTTTAGCTCATCCATTTCATTTTTTATGTCCTTCAGATTATTTGCAAAAATTTGAAAACATCATAAGATATTTTACCGTCTGGTCTCCTGCAGGAGCAACAGTCGTTTAAGACGACTGGACAAACCAGAAACACTGATGTAAAGTAGCTTAACTAAAATCATTTATAATAACTCAGCAGGATCCTGAAGCTTCACTGTGTGTAACTACCTCATTTAAATGATCCAATAATTTCCTATCATCAGATATTACATATTGGTACAACTGAGTTTAGGAAGTATCCTCCTTCAAATACACGTACAAGTACTGCGCTTTAGGTCTGAGCATTAGCAATAATGTTAGTTTTACTTCAACAAACTTCTGACTGTTTACTATGAAAAATCATCAGCATTCATTTTTATTTCTTCTCTTCACAAACTGAACTAGTTATTAAAAATAAGAATTTACACACCAGAGAAAGTATCAAAAGGGGAAAATTTTACATTTGTACTATAAACTGCAAATATTTGTAGTAATGGGCAAAATACTGTGACACTACTGGGCAGTACTGGAAGAAGTACTCAGATCTTCTGTCTCAGTAAAAGTATCTTTACCCCAGTGTATAAATACTGTGTTACTGGTGACAGTCCTGCACTGGAAGCTTTTATCCTCATCTTGTCCAAAGACACTTCAACACATAGAGAAGCTGGGGATCGAACCAACAACTCTGTGGTCAGTGTAGTCTGGTTCCAGAACCACAGCTGTCCAGAAGTATCGGATGAATGAATGAACACAGGATGAATGAAAACGTGTCTGAAGACGCTAAGGAACATTAGAAAGCTTTTTATGGTTGTGAGTGTGAGCACAGAGGCTAAAGGAAACGACCACAGACTAGTCTGGAACTCCAGTCTCAAGTCCTACGTGTTTTACAGGTTCTGAATCAGGTTCTGAACGTACCACTGGTGCCAGTTGTTAAAGATATGACTGTATTGAACATGACAGACCTGAACACAGCACAGACAAGTATTTACCCTTTAAACAAAGTGTTAGCAAGTACAGAAGACAGTTCTACAACATTTACTCTGGATGAATCTAAAGCATTTGATCAAATTGTGGTCACTATTGTCAAAACAAGGAGGAGTCCTGTCAGCCATCTGACGTGTGAAGAGCTGGATCCCAGCAAAGTGTAATCCTAAAAAGAGGATCATTTCCAGAACTAAGAAGGATCAGAAGCAAAACGTTCTAGAAGTTGTGAACAGTGTGAACAGATATTTAGACCACATCATCAGGAGTGATGTATGTGGTGATGGTGATGATGATGATGATGCCAGTGCTGTCTGTGGTGCAGTTAGAGCCAAAATAAAAAGCTTCACGATGCATTCAGGGCACCGTTAAAACTTCCCAGATGGACTAGTGCAAGTTATATGTTCCTACCTTTTAAACTGCGGAGCGTCATGTAGAAATCTGTGTTGATTATCTGCTTCATCAAATGTCTTCATCACTCAGCAACACATTATAATAATATAGTAACTGTCTGCACAGTAACTAAAGCCTGTAGTTGAGTAAAGTAACACCAAAGTGAGCACTCACTCCCAGTAAAGGCCCCCTGCCCAGCACCGTCTCCCCCGGAGGCAGGTGGATCGGGTCCCCGCCGTCCACCGGGACCAGGTCGAAGCCGGACATGTGCTCAGCGGGCGGGACTGGAGGCAGCTGGACCCGGGATGAGTGGAGGAGCCAGAGACGGTTTAACTTCTGTATTAGTGACTGACACAACAGAGAGCTCAGCTACAGTCACAGTAGTAGTAGTAGTAGTATTCTGCTTACCCGCTGTAATTATTTGTCTCCGTATCTCAAAGCCACAAAAAACTTTTAATCAGCTACACGATTCAAAACTTCCGGGTTGCAGTTGAGCATGCGCAGTAGAGTATAATGTTTAAATAAATAAATCTATAAATATTTTTAGAAATAAAATAATAAATGGTTTTATAAATTATTAGTTAGTTAATTCGGCCTGTGTGTAATATACACCTGCTCACCTACCGAATTCCTTGATCAATTTGAACAATTTTAAGTTTTCTTGTTAATTTTTGAAAAGTAGTGGGTATATAGTAAATAACGAGACGTTTTTTGAACATATGTATGTCATTCTTTAAGTCGGCAAACATAAAATACACTGTGCTTCACTTAAGTTAAATAAAAATAACATATTTTGATCCGGCACAGACTTCCCTATCTCCAAACCCTATGGATGATTCAGAAATGGTAGTGTTTCTGATATTTTACAACATAAACACATTTTAGTGATGATTCATCTTTAAATCGAAGGTTTATTTAAGAGAATCTCGCACTGTATTAAACAAAGGAAACGTCGATGCTGCGCACGCACATAAACATCGCATGGATGACACAGAATATTAAAATCACCGCACAGAAACAACCTAATGACTTTATTTTGAGAAAACTGAGGAAAATTAAAATGCTTTGTTTTTAAATAAGGGTTCTTGACCTTGTGCGCATGCGCACCCCGTCAAAACACGGTGACGTGTGTAAACAGCCGCTGGGACATTTAAAGAGTCACAAGCTCCAGCACCGCGGGTAAGAAGGCTAAAACACTAGCTATGAACTTCTGCTGATATGTTCCCGTAAACATTTAGCTACTCACTATCTGTGTGGTAAAATGTTTTTTTAAATAAAAACATTAAAAGGTTAAAGGTTAAAATGTTAGCTAAAATGTTAGCTAACGTTAGCTAGCTAGCGAACCGTGCTGTTAGCTGCGGGGCGGGGACCAGACCCGTGTGTCTGAACGTGACTCCGGGTTCACCTGTAAAATCTACTAATCTTCAAGTACGACGAAATTCACACTGTAATGCAGAAATTAAAACGTGGTCCCTCTAAGTTCACTAGCTAACGTTACAGTAATGCTCGAAACCAACATTAGAGAGACAGAAATGAGCACAGAGCCCACAAGAAGTCACGATGTGACACATAACGATCACGGAGACAACAGTGATCAC
>OMLM01008204.1:4817-29706 GCA_900302695.1 Helostoma temminkii
ACTCATTCCACCTCAATTATTATCATTAAAAAATGCAAATCTTTCACGTGTAAAATTATAAAACGACACAGACTACAACATTATTATTGGTTTCTTAAAGGTTGATCACTTAAAATGCAGAGGTTCATTTGTGTTTGAAGAATCAATAGAACCGCTTTAAAAAGCATTGCATGGAGTAGGCTACTGGGGTAAATGACGGCTGGTGAAGCGTTTTCTACTCCAGTAGATGGCAGTGTCCAGCTACATAAAACCCTACATACCTATAACCTCTCATCTCAAACTGGGTGAAAGCGCCACAAATATGATCTTATGTTATGTTCTTATTTACATTAACTGCAATGACGATCAGTTTTTTTTAAAAAGTAACAGGACTTTTAGATCAGTCTATAACAGTGATGTTCTCCTGTATACCAGAGTTATCACATACACTGGAGGGTGAGAGCTCAGGATCTCCCTTACTGGACATTTACTCTTTAGCAGCGCAGCCTGAACCTACAATTACCTTAGCGTTTTTTTGACATCTTGCTTTGAGAAACAAATAGCAGTGACAGGTTTTATTAGAAAGAAAAAGGTGAAGAAATTAAAAGAGTACATTTCATTTTCATGACTTTTCTTTGACGTCCTGGGTGGAGCTGTCCGCCGGAGCGCGCTGAAACGAAAGTTTTGTTCTTATCGATTAACGGTGTGTTTATCTGAAGCAGTTTTGATGCTGAGCTCAAATATAATAACTTTTTCTTTGTCAATATTAAGTCGAAAGGTAAACGTATTTAGTTACAGAGTTTTGTAAAGGTATCCTTTATCTAGACATAAATAAAAAAACAATTGTGTATCATTTTAATTTGAGATGGGTAAATATAACAGAAACAGAAGCAAGAATCTTCGGTTTTGCTTTGAAGCAACTGACTGGACCGCAGTGTGCGCTCGGGATTTTGTGTTTAATTAGCATAAAAGATCTAGAGATGCTGGAGTCCAGCAGGACTGTGCGTCACAGCCATCAGCAAGATGGGAGGGGGAGGGGGACACCTATGGGAGCCAACTAACTGCAGTATGTGTTCCTTCCACGGCCGACAAAAACCAGTCTGGTTGATGTGAAATGATGACTTAGCTCACAGTGTTACAGGTGACTGGAGACAGCTGGGCAGCTGAGAGCGTCTGGGAGTCGTGGGTGCGCAGACCTAAAACAGAGAGTGCACTGGTGGAGCCGGCACTGGGAGCTGTGAGTGAATCCCCGATCTAGGAGTGCTGTTCGGGACCAGCACGTCACCTGAATGACGGGATATGAGACAATGAAGCAACTGGGGATGACTGGGATAAAACGACGCCAAGTCACGAGAGCGGAAAAGCGCGTGCGATGACGGACGGCGCAAGGGACAGAGAATAGGTAAAGCAGAGGAAAGTTGTGTAGCTCACGGGTAGTGAATAAGATTACAAAATAAAACACAGAACAGATGTGCCAAGTGTGCGTAATTCTGTAAACAAATCAACTGGGGCAAGTCGATTCTATTTTTCCAAAGACAAGTCTTGAGCTACAAGGAAAGAAAAAATGGAGTCGGAAAGAAGCTCTGAGGGACAAGCCCATAATTTGGCTCAATCTGCCGCCTCCAAACTGTCCCAGATGGGCGAAAGAACTAAACAACTGGGTAATGTAATCCAAGACCCAGATCGACAGAAACGGATTATTCTGATAATAGTTTGTATAGTACTCCTGTTAGACAACATGCTTTACATGGTAATTGTGCCAATTATACCAGATTATCTTGAAGGGCTGCAGAACGCAGCGGATCGTGCCCAAGATGCTGCACAGCACATCAACTCCACTAATAGCACCGTGCACAAAGTAACCAAAGGGGACTTCGACGTACAGATAGGAATTCTTTTTGCCTCCAAAGCCATTCTGCAGCTGCTGGTGAACCCGCTAAGTGGCACGTTCATAGACAGGGTCGGTTATGAGATCCCACTCTTCATCGGACTCAGTGTCATGTTTCTCTCCACTTTTATTTTTGCCTTCGCTGAAAACTATGCGACTCTGTTCCTGGCGCGCAGCATGCAGGGCCTCGGCTCGGCTTTTGCGGACACTTCAGGGATCGCTCTGATCGCTGACAAGTACACAGAGGAAGCAGCGAGAAGCAAAGCGCTGGGCATTGCCTTGGCTTTCATTTCTTTTGGAAGTCTTGTGGCGCCCCCGTTTGGAGGGGTCCTCTATGAATTCGCAGGGAAGCGAGTTCCCTTCCTGATTCTGGCCTGTATCTGTCTCGTCGATGGTGTGCTGTGTCTGATTGTGTTAAAACCCTTCACTAACCGAGAGAGGGAAAACATGCCAGTGGGCACACCCATATATAAACTGATGATGGATCCTTACATAGCTGTGGTGGCTGGTGCTCTGACAGTTTGTAATATCCCGCTGGCTTTTCTTGAGCCCACTATTGCCAACTGGATGGAGGAAACCATGCACTCTAGCCAGTGGGAGATTGGCATGACATGGTTTCCCGCCTTCTTCCCTCATGTTTTAGGCGTATATCTAACTGTCAAATTAGCAGCAAAGTATCCTCATCTCCAGTGGTTTTACGGGGCCATAGGTATGGTGTTCATAGGGGCGAGCTCCTGCACTGTGCCAGCCTGTAAAAACTTTGGACAGCTAATGATCCCACTGTGCGGAATCTGTTTTGGCATCGCCTTCGTGGATACTGCGCTCCTTCCAACGCTGGGTTTTCTGGTGGATGTGCGCCATGTATCAGTGTATGGCAGTGTGTACGCCATAGCAGACATCTCTTACTGTGTGGCCTATGCCCTGGGGCCCGTGGTGGCTGGACAGATAGTTCACGACCTGGGCTTTGTTCAGCTCAATTTAGGCATGGGCCTCGCCAATGTACTTTACGCACCCGCGCTCCTTCTGCTGAAGAACGTGGCACAGATGAAGCCTTCTTTCTCCGAGAGAAACATGCTCCTGGAGGATGGCCCGACGGGGCTGTATGACACGATTAAGATGGAGCAACGAGAGAAGAAGAGAAAGGGTTTGTGTACAACAATCGACGAGAATGGGATTGAAACCTTTGCGCAACGGTCACATTCAGAGGAGGAATCATCCGGAGGAGAGTACGCATAACTTAACTGTGTGTAAAACTATCAAAGTGCCCATGTAGTGTTGTGCGCATTCCCCAAGTTCCAATCAATTACATAACACGTTTAGGGTTGTGTAATAACATCAACATCGGTTATTTACTGACTTTGGTAACAATTCCCACCGGTTTTTTCAAATCAAGCAGCTTTAAGCTTTTGCAGTAGAAAGGTGCTCGTGTGTGAGTGTATTGTGAAAGATGTGTTGAGTTAAATGTCTGTTCATTAACACTATCTATCACTGAACCAGAAACTGACTCATGTTGTATTCAGGGACTGTGTGTAAATGTATTGTAACAAAAGAATACTTGTAATGTATAAGTCTTTCTGTGTAATCTGTTTTTATTTCGACGGAGCTGTGCTGCTAAACTTAATATGCAATACTGTGTCACACGGCAGTTTTAAGAAGATACCACTGATGGTACTGAAGTGAACTCTGCGTCTTTTGTTTACTTTAGATGATGTAGCTACTTCTGGAATGCATAGCCTCGTTGTATGATCTGCAACTGTACATACATGTATATTCATGTATATAATTAAATCAAGACTATGTGAATGATACGCTTTGTGGAAATTGTTTATTTAGACGATATCAAAATTATTTGTTTAGGTGAATGACGATTTAATTTTTTTCTACCGTTGAAGGAATCCACGAAATTAGACTTAGATACTGTGAAGTACAAGGATGCTTTTAAAATATAGTTATAGTCCAACGCAGATTTTTCACTTACAGTAATTCCTGGACTTGTCTTTGAGCATGCACTCATTAAGCAGTTCATTAAGCAATAAGGGTCATACTATTTGACCCTTATTACAGCACTAATAGGCTATAAAACATCCGATAAATAAGACTTTTCTGTGTGAAGTTATATTTGGAACAAAATGTAACAATAACTTCAGGTGGGATCTAGAAGTTGCTTTTCTATGCAAAATATACTATTTGTCAAAGTGTCTGTGTTTGTCCAAAATACAAACCTTAGCATCGCATCACCCCAAATTGCTCAACAAAGAGCGTTAAAAATTTTAGAAAGTCGAATGAAGACATTCGTGCAAAAGACATCCCAACTGTTCTTGAGCACAGGATAAGAGCGACTGAGGCGTTCAGCCTCTGTCTAAATAAGATCGAGTGGAGTCAAAAGGTACCAAATAAACTTCTCGGCGAATAGCAGGACTTTTGGGAGGAGCTTGGCTGCCAGGAGGCTGAAATACCTTCTCAGAATTTCTCCTGAGCAAACGAGAGAGTTGTGCTCTTGCCGTGCTGGGGATTGAAATATGCTCAAAGGATCCAGGTGAAATTTAAAAGAAATCCTGCCAGAAATGGATTCAAGTCAAGATGGACAAATCTAAACTTCTTGCTTTGGTTCCCAGGACGAGTGGGACGGTTTTTCTTTTTTGGTGAGTAAAACATTTAAATTATATGTGACGGATAATTAATTGAGTAAATTTATTAGAAATAGTCGTGGCAGCTTATCAGTACCTAATAGGATTGTTGGAAGATGTTGAACATAATACTACATGTGAACATCTCCATCTCTCAAAGTGCGCATTTTTATTTAGCCATGAGACTGTTGTTGTTGTTGTTTTTTTTTATCTTTTCTTCTCCTTCGTTTGTCTAAAATATCCCAACAATAGTGCAACGTTTGAAGACAATTGCTCTTTGACTGTCAGTAATTTTAAAGCACGTTAATTTGCGTCAGTTGGATATTGTTTTATTGATATTGATATTGTTTTATTTGTAGACACAGATTCTGCCACATCAGTCAGCCTCTTTCACTGCCCCTGTGTGCCGTCAACATGCCAGTTTTGGAGAGAGAGCCCTCCAAAGATTTAGCGGCCACAGAGGTAAATTTATCACATCTGATTTATTTGGATATGGAATATTTCTAGCTGGAATATGCATCATATATATAAATACAATGAAATTAAATAGTAGAACATTATTAACACAAAGATATACAAGTGATTTATTTTAAGTAATTGTGTATATGTATCAGGGCTTTGGTACATGATTATTTACGATTACATCTAATAGTCTTCCATTAAATAGTACAAACAAAAACGTATTGTTAATTTTGTTTAGTACTTCTAAACAAATTGACATTGGTGTTATAGGAGCCTTGAAAACATGTTGAGTCACATGTTGATGTGTAGTCACAAATTCAGTGTAAACAAATGGTCATGAGAGTTTTCATCCCTCACATTGCAGGGCCTGGCAAAGCTGCCACTCCCTGACCTGAAAGATACACTGGACATGTACCTGAGATGCATGAAGCACCTGCTCACAGAAGAACAGTTTAAAAAGACTGAAAATATAGTGAAGGAGTTTGGAGCTGCCGGAGAAGTGGGGGAGCTTCTACAGAGAAAACTCATGGAGAGGAGGGAAAGCAAGGCAAACTGGGTAAACAAAATAATCTGATGCTGTTTTCAGCTAGCAACACAAAGTATTGTGTGATAAATTAAATGCATGCATAAATAAACTACATAATTCTAACTGAAAGCTCAAACTCTTCTGTAAATTACACTGTGTTAAAAATGGAGTCTATGTATCTCAATGAAAACATGTACCTCTATACATTTATCATTTTGTTTACAGAATATCAATCAATAACAGATCCACAGAGCAGGTGTTTTGCATGCTTGTAATTGTTCCCTCTTTATCCATCATTAAGCCACTGTTAGATTGTGTGTTCATGCAAATCCTTCATTTCCTGCTGTAGGTGTATGACTACTGGCTGAATGACATGTACCTGAACAACAGACTGGCTTTGCCTGTCAATTCCAGTCCTGCAATGGTTTTCCCACAGCAGAACTTTAGGGCTCCCATTGACTCTTTAAGGTATGAGAAACTGCACAACTGGGACAAATGAGTCATTAGAGAAACCTCAAAGTTTGACATAGCACAGAACAGATAGTCATCCAGCAGTGTGTTTTTTTCTTTTTGTCTTTATTGTCAGCATTACCCCTTGTTAACTAGCCTCTACAAGACAGGTTGTGGAAGAACAATCTGTTGTTGTGTTTAGTAAAAATCGGTTAAGTTATCTATAATAATTTTTAATGATCAGAGCATGAAGAGTTAAGAAATGATTGTAAAACAATAAAGAGACCGGCATTGATCAATTCCAGCAAATTGAACACTTCATCGTTCACACTGACTGATCCAAAACACCTTTAGGGCTGAGAGGCTGGGCCAGACTACTGGTGGCAAGGTTAACAGACAACAAAGGCTGTGGTTTGCTTAACATGGTATTGGTCTAGGTCCTTAACCACATGATTTACATGAAGCATTAAGTGTGATGTAGCTTCACAATGAATTAAAAACAAGGCCAAAACCAACTACAGTATGTGTGCATATTGTGAAGTACTTAACAAAGCAATGATTTTCTTCCATAGGTTTGCTGCACACTTGATTTCTGGAATTTTGGAGTACAAGACTCTACTTGATGCGTAAGTTAATGTGTAGAGAGAGTGCAAATTGTTTTACAGTATGTTCCAGAACAGGTTTAATATCTGTGTATCCCTGTGTGTGTAGACGTGCCCTGCCTGTAGACTATGCCCGGGGCCAGCTGGCTGGAACCCCTCTGTGCATGGAGCAATACTATCGTCTCTTCACTTCCTACCGCCTACCAGGACCCGAGAGGGACACACTAGTGGCCCAAGAGAGTAGTGTCATGCCAGAACCTGAACACATTATTGTGGCTTGTAAAAACCAGGTCAGACAAAATGAAAAACAAAGTCAAAATTGCCATAGGCTAGTTTGATAAAACAAACCCAACCCAAGATCCATCACAGTCATCTATCAGTCAGGGACATGGAGTTTGCCTACATGTCACAAAGAGGGACATGTTGATATCACAACAGCTAGTTTCTTGTCTAGACATGCCACATGTTCCCAGAGCTTGGCAATAGATGTCAGCAGGAATTATCCTTCAGTACCTATCCATCCACCTTGCACAACCAGTACTGTATCAAATATTGATACAAATATGTCTTACATTCTGTGACCAACAGCATATGTAGATTCACAATAAATATTCAAGAGAAAACTGACTCTACACTAAAACACTTTGTGTACAATGTGAACATCTGTCTAGTTCTTTGTGCTGGATGTGGTCATCAATTTCCGACGACTGAATGAAAGAGATTTGCTGACTCAGCTGGAGAAGATTGTAAAGATGGCCAACAGCGAAGAGGAGCTGCTTCCAGCTATTGGCCTTCTCACTTCAGATGGACGGACTGAGTGGGCAGAGTCACGCCGTGTGCTCATGAGAGGTACATTTTAAGAAACCTCAGGTCAGGTGGATCTCAATGTTTCCAAAACTGTTTGTCCCAGAAATTGATGTTTACTTAATATGTTATGTTAGAGTCTACTAATAGGGACTCCCTGGACATGATCGAGCGTTGTCTGTGTCTGGTCTGCCTGGATGATGCCAGTGGTCTTGAGCTAAATGACAGCACACGTGCCATGTTGATGCTCCATGGAGGAGGGCCGGACAAGAATGGTGGCAACCGCTGGTACGACAAGCCAATGCAGGTCTGTGAGCACCAAGTGAGGCTCTCACTGTTTTTTTCTTGCACACTCTGCGTATACAATTGCAGTATGTTTGACAAATAGGTAAGTAAAGTTTATTGAGAATGAAATAAGGTTCCTACAGCTTAACTAAAAATAGCACAATGGTGTCAGTTTGTTGTAGGAGCTGACGGCTGCTGTGGAGTCGTGTGTGAACACTCGCCATTTGAAGGAATTGTCCTTGTTCAGTGCACAGAGTATCTTCTCAAATACATGTGAGAAATTTAATGGATTTGGATCTCAGACATGCATAATGTATGTTGGCATATGCTTAGAAACTCCAAATGAGACAGAAATACTAAATCATATTTTATCTCTGTGTGACACAAGGACTGGCAGCCCATCAAAGCTGGTCAGAGCTGCAAGTGTGAGTGAGCTGCCTGCACCGCGCAGACTCCGCTGGAAATGTACTCCAGAGATTCTCAAACTTCTTGCCTCTTCTGCTGACACACTGCAGAGGTCAGGGTTTACCTGGTTTCTATACATCCATCCATCCATTTTCTGAACTACTTGGTCCCCGTAGGGGTCGCGGGTAAACTGGAGCCTATCCCAGCTATCATCTAGACGAGAGGCGAGGTACACCCTGGACAGATTGCCAATCCATCGCAGGGCCACATATAGACAAAGACAACCATTTACAATCTCACTCAAACCTACGGGCAATTTAGAGTGGTTTCTATACATTCCAATAAATGAATAAGTGCTTTCAGACCAAATAAGCGTTCCTTCTCATTTCCCTAGGGTGGTGAAAAATCTGGACATGAATGTCCACAAATTCTACGATTATGGGAAGGAGTTCATTAAGAAACAGAAAATGAGTCCAGATGCCTACATCCAGGTTGCTCTTCAGTTAGCTTACTACCGGTAAGAAAAAAGCTCATTATTACATCATACATCACATTAACATAGGCCACCAAGCTAGAAGTCTTTTACTTTGTGTATTACTCCAGATGTCATGGTAGGCCAGTGTCAACCTATGAGAGTGCTTCCATACGACGTTTTCAGGAAGGCAGAGTGGATAACATCCGTTCCGCCACACCCGAAGCTCTGGCTTTTGTAAAAGCCATGACTGATGGCAAACTCAGCACAAGTGTAAGATGTCTCACTGTGGATACAACAGTCAGACTGTCCATGTTAAATTAATAATGATAGAGGAATAAAAATATATAAATAATTAAACTAAGAATAAACAAATAAACTAAATTAAGCTGTGAATTGTTCTTTGGTTTTTGCTCTGGTATCAAGCCTTCGTAGGTGTTGTTCACCACGAAAAACAATGACATCTGTAAATAAGATTTAATAGTCATATATTGATTATCATTTGTTTTCTTCCCTAGGATAAAGAGAAGATGGAGCTGTTACGGGATGCCATAATGGCCCAGACAAAGTATACGATTCTGGTAGCTATTCTCCCTGCTTGTCCATTGATAATGAATATTACAATGTCAAATTTGCTTATCAAGAAAAACACATTTACATACATTTTGTTTTGCAGGCTATTACAGGTCTGGCCATAGACAATCACCTACTAGGACTGCGTGAAATTGCACGAGAACTGAATATAGAGAAGCCAGAAATATTCAGGGATGAAGGATATTTCATCAGTAACCACTTCATTCTCTCTACAAGTCAGGTACAGTAATATAGAAATATTAAACTATACGTAATTTAAAATTTTTTACAGTGGCACCACCAAACAAAACAGTTGCACAGTCTCCTCTGTGGCTCGGGGGAGGTGAGAAATAATTGTCCTTTTGATGTCATATTGATGTCATCATCAGGATTTCACTGCCAAAAATGTGCTATCAGCTTACCTGACAACTTCTCATCATGGTCTTCATCACAGACTGAACCAAATCACTTTCAAATCAAAACTGACAAAAACTGCAAAACATTTGCCACATCAGTTATGATCAATCTTTTCATTTCCTTGTGAGCACTAAATTGTTGTACTATTATATTATTATATAGTATACAGGATACTGTTTTGAATAATTTTGATTGCTTTATTACTAGACATTAAAATTCTACAGCTATATTTGAGTACAATTGTAAAATTGTAAGTACAGCAACAACACACTGACTCTTCCCTCAGGTACCGACTACTGTTGAGATGTTCTGCTGCTATGGACCCGTTGTTCCAAATGGATATGGAGTGTGCTACAACCCTCAGTCAGACCACATTCTCTTCTCTGTGTCCAGTTTCCACGAGAGCTTACAGACATGTTCAGCAGAATTTTTCAAGTGTCTGGTGCAGGGACTCTTTGACATGAGAGAACTGTGTAATAAATGCAGCTCCAGCTCAAATCCAACCGAGCAAAGAAAATGTCAGACCCTGGAGTCTCACACGCAAACGGATACAAACTGGAAAAACAAAACACCACTGAGACCATCTGATGTGACCAAGAATGAGCAAACACTGCCACAGGTTCTGGTGAAGACACCAGACCAAAGTAGAGTAGAGGCTCAAACCCAGACTTCATGACAGGGAAAGGCACAAGCTTTGATGAATGGAAATAAATCACAGGAAATAGTCAATAGTCAATACTCTAATTGTGTGTTTTGTCCTTCTCAAAATACAAAAAACTGTGATACAAAATGTTACGTATAACTGTTTTGTTGTCATCTGAAGAGCAAAGACCACTGATTATAATGTATCTAATCTATGTAGGGGGCATTAGAGGTGTCTAGTAATTAAGGAAAACACATAGTATCTGCTGCTCTTTCAAAAAATATCAAAGCTGAATGAATACAATATGTAGATAAATACTCGAGCAAATATATGCTTTTGGTTATTATTTTGCACTAAACTGAGATCTATGGAACAATGAAAAGATTACATGTATGGTTGTAAACTGCACTACAGTTGAGGTTTATGGGAAATGAGGAAACATTCAAATAGAAAAAAGGGATGCAAAAGATTTATTTTCTCTTTTACATGTCTCAATCATTTCGACCATTAAACCTGTCAGTCAATTTGACACAGCCAAAGTGGTATGTGAGTCATGAAAAATGGCTGCTCGTCTCAGTATATGTCAACTTGCAAAGTGCATGCTGCTATTTAATGATTTTCTGAAGATTATGATACATTGTGAATATACAATCTTCTTCAAGTTATGCTGTCCACATTAACTGTTGTCTATTGTACCAACAATATGTAAAACATAAATATTTGTTAAAAAAAGTATCCTTTTATATAATAATTTTAGACAATAAATTAAAAGTGTATACTATGTTTGTGTATGTAATAAACAATGTTTCTTTGAAAGGATACTTTTTAGTTTAAGAATGTTAAGAGTTTGAGCAGAATATATCAATTATTTTTTTTTATTTTTATATATAACCTAATGTTACAGAGTTTAATTGTAAAAAAAAAAGTAATTTACGAACCATAGGTGATCACTGTGTTTCTGACTGTCTATTAAATATGTCTAATAAAAATAAATATTGTATTTATTTAGAGTATACCTGATGATTAAAACAATAATAAACTGAAGATGTCTGTGCATCTTTGCTTAAAAATAAATCTGTGGTTTTTGTGTTTTGGTAGAAAAATGGATTCTGTTTTATGAAACAAGTGTTACACACATTTTCATTTACTGAAGCTGAAGGAGAAGCAACTGAGCATTGTTGATGCCATTTTACTGAAGACATCTATAACATGATTTTCATAATTACCACTTTTTTGTATTTTACAACGACAGTGATCTTTTGATAAACACTACTGTGACTGTGCCAGTGTTGGCCAAAAAGCTGTTTTCCACCATAGTTCAACTGTTGCTTTGTGCAATTAATCATTGTCATGTCAATCATTAATCATGTCATACTAGGCCTATGCTATTATAGTATTTTATTTGTGATGTCATAATAACTTTACAACCCCAATTCCAAAAAAGTTGGGACACTGTGTAAAATAAAATCATAATGCAATGATTCACAGTAGAACATAGAAAACATATCAAATTTTTTAACTAAGAAAATGGACAATTTTAAGTAAAAAACAATAATTTTGAAATTGATGGCAGTAATACATCTCAAAAAAAGATGGGACAGGACCGTGTTTACTACAGTGCAGCCTCCAGTGTTCTTTTAAACACAGTCTATAAAGCTCTGGGAACTAAGGAGACCAGTTGCTGGAGTTTTGGGAAAGAAATATTGTCCCATTCTTGCCCAGTATAGGACTCTAACTGCTAACACTCCTGGGTCTTCTTTGTTGTATTGCGAATTTGAAGATGCACCAAATATTTTCAGCTGGTGAAAGGTCTGTACTGCAGGTAGGCCAGTCCAGCCCCCTTGCTGTTGTCACTGATGCAGTAGTAGTGATGAAGCCTTTCCAGATGTGCAAGCCGCCCATTCTGTAGGTACAAACGCACCACCATACCATCAGAAATGCAGGCTTTTGATAACAAGCTAAAAGGTCCCTCCCCTCTTTAGTCCTGAGGATGCATTGCCCATGGTTTCCAAAAAAAAGTCACATTTCGATTCATCTGACAACAGAACAGTTTTTCCACTTCGCCACAGACCATTTTAAAAGAGCTTTGACCCAGAGAAGCAGCAGCGTTTCTGCATTATGTGTATATATGGCTTCTTCTTTACATGAAGGAGCTTTAACTTGTATTTTTGGATGACACAGCAAACTGTGTTAGTATTCCCGAGCGCATGTAGTGATGCTGATCACAGAATCATGTCTGTTTTTAATGCAGTGCTGTCTGAGGGCCTATAGATCATGAGTATCCAATAATGGGTTTCAAGACTTCTCTAGATTATCAGATCATTTTGATGATATCATGTGCTGATAATATATTCAAAGACTTTGCATTTTTATGTTGAAGACCATTATTCTGAAATTGTTTGAACTTATCTTTACTTCTGAGAGATTCTGACTCTCCAAGTTGCTCTTTTTATATCCAGTCTGTCACTGACCTGTTGCCAATTAACCTAATTAGTTGCAAAATGCTCTTCCAGCTCCTTCTTGTTAGTACAATTTTTTTCAGTGCCTCTGTCCCAGCTTTTCTGAAATGTGTTGCTACCATCAATTTCAAAAGTAACTATTTTCTTCTTTAAACTGTACATTTTCTCAGTTTGCACATTTGATATGTTTCCTGTTCTACTGTGAATAAAATATGGCTTTATGAGATTCAAATCATTGCAATCACTGTTCTTATGAAAGTTTTTAACAAAGTCCCAACATTTTTGGGATTGAGGTTGTATAGGTTTCTTGGATGACTTTCTGAATGATCATTGTTAGCATTTTGTTATGAAAATTGGCATTAACAATATCTCAAATCACTTGACTTATTAGAGTAGCTAGGGCTACTCATAAATGTAGTTAGGACTACTCATAATGTTAGATTTATGTCAGAAGTGGGCTCTTAGAACATTTAACCTTATTATGAAAAGTAAATTATGAAAACTTAGTTAGTTGGTTGGTTACTTATTCGCTAATTCGTTCTAAAGAAGTGAAGTGAATGGCATTCCAGGACATGTTTTGGCAAGAAAACCGCATTAGCAACAGGTGCATTGTGTGTGACAGTTACCCAGGTGACCACAACAAACAAAATGCCAATGAACGCGCGGGTGACGGCTTGCTATGGGCCTTATGAATCCAGCGGAGTTGTAGCGCATAGGACGTACCGCCTGCAGGGTCTCCAGGGTATGTGTATTTTCCTGCCTGGGTATCATTTGGGATATCTGCATGTCCTGTTTTCTTTGGTCAAGTAATGTCAGACTGTTTGCAGCCGCTCTGAGAGCGCGCGGGCACCAGTGCATCTTGGAAGAGAGTCGCGAGTGGAACATGGTGGAGCTCGTGGTCAATGGGCAGCTCGTCTTCAGGTGTCACATAAAGCAGCTGGAGTTTGGTAAGTTTGTTCAGGACTGGTGGAAGATGACGCTGCATAAACGTGGTATAGTGACTGTGTGGTGTATCTTTGTCTGAAGGTGGGGACGGGACACTGGATCCTGTTTGCAAAGAAGCCGTTGCAGCTGTGGAGGACGCATACTGAAGATGACACAACCTGACACAATATTAAAAACATGAACATACAATGTAGAGCTCTTTTTGCCTTTTCGAATAACTATACTGCAATCGCTGTGTAGCCTATTGCCCTTTTACTGCTGCAGGTCACTCTGTTCAGTCCAGAGGAGGTAAAGCGCACCTTCTCCCTTCTAATTTGCTTTACTGTAATCTTTTGTGAGATTTTCACCATTATAGTACAATATCAACTAAGGTGGCCTCGCATCATTATATTGCTCAGTACTTCAGAGGCCACATAATACATTTACTATCATACATTGGTACTGGGTATATTAGGTTATGTTTAATAAATTAGCCATGGTCACCAAGAACCTGGTTACCATTTCAGAGTTTACTAGTTAATTTGTGGGTCTCTGGGCAAATAATGAGTCAGCCATGTTTTTACTATGCACTGCTAAAGATGTATATTTTGAACTTGAAGGCAATAGGTAAGGGACAGAGTCTGATGAATCAGGTGGCTATAGACTATAATAAGTTCCTGAAATTGTCATGGTTTCCAGCTGGTCAGCCCTCTGTTGCTCTCTCTATATATGGTCATTTCCTGTCACTGTCTCTCCTTGCTCTGCTTCACTCACCTAATCAGTCTACCTGCTCAAGCCTAATGAACTTCCTTTATTAGAAACTCCATTTGTTCCAGCAACCTGCCAGATCATCTGCAAACCTTCATCTGTGAGCAATTTTCCAGCCTTCTCTCTGTCTGATATTACCTGTTTGCCTGTCTCTGACCTACCTTCTCCCTCTTCTGATTTTTCTTACCTGTTGTGTTCCTGTATTCTGTGTTAACTCTGTACACTCTGAGCTCTACTAGGACCAGAACCAGGCTCACCCTGTTTCTGGTAATCATCAGCCACATGGACCCACAAACTCTTCTTACCTCCCGTTTACCACCCCACCTGCAAACAACCTCCCCATCCATCCATCCAACCTCTCAATCCCCTCACCCTGCCTCCAGTCAGTCTGCTCTTCTCTCGGTTCCTGTGTCCACTTATCAGCGTTGCCTTTTTATAAATATCCTTTTAAACAATCTGCACTTGCCTGGCATCTTTGAGTCCCAAGGCCTATGTTACAAATATGATGTATTTTATCTAAAAAGTTTGCAACCAAACCACCAATTTAATTTTTAAACACATTTTATTGCATATTTTATTATTCAGAGTCAAACCACACTTCCATAAGGTTGAGCATGTTTGAGTACCCACAGTTAACATGTTTTTTTGTCCATAAATCGAGTAGCTTACATTCAGAACTGAGGAAGACCCTTGTAGAGAGCTGAAACAGAAATTAAAACAAGCCCAGTACCACTGAACAGCACCTTTGGAATAACCATGACCTGGATGACTGAGAATGTCCACAAGCAAGTACCTTATATAAACCTTACTTTAAAAGGCATTAAATGTAAAATGATGGCTGAACATAGCTTTTGGTTTTGTCTCCCAGCTGTAAGTGAAAATTGTAAGCTGTGATTTAACTAAAACAAGAACCATATTGTTCTTAAGTATTTTTAAAAATAGTAGTAGATATAAATTCTTCTAATTTCCTGGGGACTTTAACGTGACAACCAAATGACAATTTGCTCTCAAAACATCAAAAGATTTTGCTGTGTTTATGTGTGTGTGCATCCCTCAGCCTCCAAAGAGGAAGTTGAGCCTTATGTCCTAAGTAGAAAATATGGTTGCAAGTCTCTGTGCCAGCTGGCTCATGTCTCCTGGTGAAGTGATGTGTGACAACAAATACACACTACTTCACTAACAGCTAAGGTGCCGAAGCAAATAAAGGCAATAAATCTACTGATGTGTTTAATTTCAAAACAGTCTTCAAACCTGTGATTCATGTTCACTGTTCCACTACTCTGTGTTTTGTGTGCTTCATGTGGCCTCTACTTTTCAGCAACAAAAATCAATAATACAAACATATTAATATATGGAGAGATCTGGGGGGGAATAGAAGATTAAGTGGAAGAAGAAACCACGAAACTCTGTCGCCCCCATTTTAAAATCCCCAGTGCATCACGTGCTTAGCCAAAAGAGAGGGGTTGAACACCTGTTCAAGTCTGATGATGGCAATGCCTCTCTCCAAACTTTGCTGTTTTCTCTCTTTAACCAGTTCATAATAGACTTTGCCAGTGCAGGTGATCACCCTCTTCACTCGACTTGGGCTTTGACTAGCAGACCCATCATCAGGAACCACCCTCTTGAATTTAATGCCTGCATACATTGAATATGGTAAGCTTGTTCTATCTTTAGTCATAATCCATTCTTATGTTAAGTAGAACAGATTAAGTAAAACAGCAACTTTAGTGAGCTCATTGAAACTGGGCCTTGTATCTGGGTGCCTCAGCAGAGAATTTGGAGTGAAAATAATCAGCTGCGAAAAAAAAAAGAAAAGAACATTTCTGTCAGCAACAAATAACAGATTGATTCTGTCATCCATATCTTCATTGAGCATGTTAAAAAAAAACTCCAGAGATAAAAGTTTTTATCTCTTTTCACGCTAATTTGTTGCCACCATATAGCACGCAACATCAGCATTGGGAAAACAAAACATTTCCTTAACAATCAAATAAATAAAACCTTTTGTGCTCAGCCAACCAAGTCCAGAATTTCTGGGTTTTTCATAAAAACAAACAATATTATCCCCTATTGGCCCTCTCACTAATTTGCTCAGGAAGTAATTTTCTCATGCTTCACAAAGCATTGCATTTATGTGCGACAGGGGATCAGTTAAGACATTCACTGTGAAAACAGAGCTGTGCATATACAAAGAAGAGAAATCCTTTACATCCCCAAACTTCATTCCCAAACTACTGCTAGTTCAGGGGTTCAAATACTAAATAAGTACATAGAACCAAGAAATATTTGTTCTCTATATGAATTATGTAAAATTTGTTAAAGGTTATGCATGTTTCTACAAGCTGAGACTCGAGATGAAGAAATAAAAATATTTTATATTTATTTGTTATAAAAATATAACAAATATTAAGACATTTTTGCTTTCATTTGTTTATATTTGAGACTTTCATTTGAATCATTGATATGACACACTTAAAATTGTGAGATAAATAAATATTTCTAATGACAGTAAGAAATACATTTTGAGAACTCCAGAAACAGTCAAAATATAATACAGGTTTATAAAACTGATGACTTTGGTTTTAGTTTATTTGCCATGTATGCAAAATTTTAATTGAGTAATAATCGTTACATGACAAACACAAACTAAAGCTAAGGAAAACACAGTTAAATTATAGTGAAGACGATGTGGCACACAGCAACATCTGGAGTGTTGAAATTTCAGTGTTAGTCATGTCAGCACCATGATCCAAGTGGCATGCAGTGGAAGAGATAGGATATCAATCTTACTAAACTTTCTAATGTAGGCAGTGATTACAACAACAGCCTGCATGGATGAATGTGGCAAATACACCCGTCAAAAATCTTGGCAGGTCTGAATAAGTCAACAATACATAATCAAAACTTATGTTTCTGTTAAATAATAATATAGCATTCAAAATTGACTTTTCTAAAATATAGGTCAACTTTGAAAATAGTAAATATTATATAATATTTAAACACCTCTGCAGTGTTAACATTAAAGTAATCCTATTTATTGTTAAAAAATATATATTTTTTGAAAGAACACAATAGTGTTGTGTAAATTCAACACTAATCTGTGCTGACTGTGTTAGAATTCAATGCGTTGCTCCAACTCGGTCATATTGTTAGGCATTTAACACACTTTTGAAGTGTTAAATTTAACTCTATGGGTGTTGAATTGGCTGATTTTGCTGTTGTCTCAGCACATGGCAGCAGTTAGTAGGTGTCATTGAACTCCTTTGTAAAATAAAAATTACAGTGTAATTATATACACTAGTTTATGTTGAAAAACTGTATTGCACTTTACAATCTTTCTTCCATTCTATCTCTCTCTCTCTCTCTCTCTCTCACACACACACACACACACACACACATCCTTTGTATGCCCCTAGTAATAGTTTGATCAATATCCCACTTACGGATGAATATGGTAAGCCTCTGCTGATACGGACAGCTGTAGTTCCCTACAGCAGTTTGCTCAAGCCTGCTGACCCAGAGTTAATGCTGAATACCAGTATTTTATGGGCAATAATGAAGAGAGTTTTTAGCTGTAGATACATTTGCAATCATTACTTAAACCATCATTATCATGGTCATAATCTCAGCATAGCTGATACAACAGGATTGATGTTAGTGTAGCACACTAAGGAGTGTACATTGTGAAGGTTAGAGTTTCTTTTACATTTATCTTTAGGTAATCAAGATCCTAAAGTAGTGGATTTTTAAAGAAGTACAACCTGGCTGATTTTCACTCACTATTTCCACCATACTATGTGGCAGCAACAGCACAATACCACTGTTGCAGACCCTCTTAGCCTGAATGGAGCTGACTAATTGGTCAATGATACACTGGGCTGTGTTGTCTCCAAACTTGTCCTACTCCTCGTAATCCAGGGCATGGCGATGATGACTGGAAAACAGAGAGGAAAACAGACACACCACTGTGGTACTTAACACAAAAAATCTATGTAATATCATCTGCTACTAGGCAGCGTGCAGTAATACATGTATGTCCCATTATATTATATATGTATTAAATTTAGTAGAAATTAAAGGATCAAGTGGGATGTAATCAAAACTTATCATGTAAACCAATATATGTTATATAGAAAAATGTTCTTAGCAGTGGTCCACCTAATGATTAATGATTATAAAAATCAATAAAAAATAATTCAACTACCAGGAAAAATCAATCTAAGAAAAATTGTGAATTTGAAAAGATAGTCTTGTAATAAATCACTTAAAAGATGAATTTATTTTTTAATACTGATCTGACTGCTGATGATTCACCACTAGAATTTAGACAGTAACACACTACAGGATGCTATCTCCACAAAGATTTTCAGGACTTCAAGATAAACCACTGTTTTTAAGCCAAATGTATTTTGACTGTTCTTAGTCCAGTAGATGCAGGGTTACCTGTGCACACACAAACACCAAAGCCTGTGTTTGTCCTAAAAAGCATTCAATGGACAGGAACATCCCCTCTCTTGATCTTCAGGCACTTTGAGGCCCAACAAGAGATGATGGGAGCACAGAGCCAAACGTTAACAAGCTCTGCCAGTCCACTTGCTCCCAGTATAAGAATCAGCCTTCACAAGCAGCTCGATCAGACAATCACTTAAACCCTTTTAACATCACTTTAATGACATCTACACACAGAGATACACACAGCACTAGAGGTTATGCAATGGTCAGACGGAAGAACTGCAGGAAATAAAATCTGTTGATTATTATCTTTAATGTGATAAATTACCTCCTAGAGGACTAGATGATCATGATTTGAGTACTTTGAATAATATCATCTATTATTATGGACTAATGAGGATACACAATGTCCTGTTTTATTTCATTCTTGCTCCACAAATGCAGGATAAACACTTTCCCTTTCCTTTGATTTAAGAAGAAAATCAAGAGACTCTAGCATTAGGTAACACACATAATGTCTCCACTCACATACAATCTAAAGAGGATTTTATTCTAATGGGGTCTTTCTCTGAGGTTGCCTACCTTTCACTTCTTTCTTTTCTTGAGATACTCTATACACACACAAAAGCAGACATTTCCTCTGCCTGGGGCCCCCATTAGTCAGGAAAAGGGGTCCATAATGCAACGCATGCAACGCACCCAAACACATCAACTGAATCCATTACTACACACTGTTACGTACGTCACAGAAATGCAAGCAAGCCCACTCAACTGTAACATGCCAATATGCTCAGCTCCTAAGATGGTAAACAGAGTCATGGGTGATGGAAAAAGTATAGGTGGAAGAAAAAAGGAGGTACACTGCAGCTGAATTTAAATAAGAAATAAAGGTAATACAAAGAATAAGTAAAGAATTAAAGTGACACAGAAAGTTTGACTGCTTTCATTTTCTTTCAGCCAAAAAAAATTACCCAGCTCAAGGGGACAGCAGACATGGAGAAGTAGATGTCAGTGGTAAATGCGAGGCAAAAGAAAAAGCTTTGTTGTTACTGTGATGTATGTCACTGTAAGCTGGGGGAGGGGGGGCAATGTCAGTGAATATGGGCTGGTAGAGAAATGATAGGGGACAGACAAGACAGGCGCAGTGAAAGGGGGAGCTGGTTTTGTTCATGTGTCACCGTTCCAAGCCACATCATGACAACACCATGTGGGCTTCACAGGTCCCAGGAGACTTTGCTGACGTCTCCTCTCTGTCCAATTCTCCCCACCCCCCCTCAATTACTTAATTTACTATCTTTAAGAAAATATTCTTTCCTCTTTAACTGTTTGCAGTTCACTGGTTTAATTGTTCATGACATGTGATCTGATCTTCGGGAAAGTCACAAATATCAACAAACACAATATTTCTAAACTGATAAAACACAGTCATGATCTTTTATCAGTCATATCTTTGTGATGGTGGACAAACTACAGTAATGTCAATGGTGTGTTTTTGGCAGCAGTAACCTCAAGCATGTGCTTCCTGTAGCTGTGTATTAGACCTGCACAATGCACAGGGGACCTTTGGATCACACCTTCCTTAGACAAGTGCTTCAGTACAGCCATATTCTTTGGACATCTAGTGTGAAAGGCTCTCTTGAGGTCATTCCACAGCATCAGCTCCAAAAGACTTTAAGATTTTATGTCTCCAAAGCCATCCTGTAGCAGATTTACTTTGATATGTAGGGCCATCACTCAAATCTTCTTCTGAGCTTCAGCTTGTACATTGTATATCTGACATTATCCTGTTCATTTTCCCTTCCACAATTGCAAGCAAGTCCAGGTATTAATTATCAGTTACAGATTGTGATTAACATCAGAAATTTGTGCCATAACTATGATGTCATTTCATCACAATATGATTCAGCTAAAAATTGTGACTTATCCCACAGCCCTGGCACATCTCTGTAATGAAAGATTAAACTAATTTGTGATGAGTGTATGAGCTCATTCAATAAGTGGGTAGATTATGACTCCACAAGGACTCACAAGCTGTAAAAGTCCAGATGTAAAAAAATCAATATACTTAAAGCACTCTCTTTATTCAGTAATTGCACTTGAGGTTTCTTTGACACAGCAGAACTGAACACTGGCCAACAGTGGTCGTGGCAGAGGCTCCTCTATGTGCAGATAAAAAAAATACTATACATCCTTATAGAGGCAATATTCAGATTTCAGTTATGTTTATTTGGACTCTCTTGAAATTGCCTCGTCCTACATTCTGACCATAGAGTCATACATGGATTCTATCTTTAAGAAGGGCACCAAATGCAATGTACTCTCCTAGAGCTCAGTTTATCTGCCAAACCTTCACCAGATCAGCTCAGCTATGCAAAATAAACAGTCACACCTGAACACCTCAGATACTGACAATATAACCCTAAAGAAAAAAAAACAAGTGATGTCTTTTGGGCACTGAGCACTGATGATTTTTATTTTTAACACTAACACTGTAGCATGTGCCAAATCAGTTGTGTAGGTCAAACACCTGCTGTCAGGCAATGGCGTGTTTAACAATTTAATTTATTTAAAATCACATCTGAAGAAGAATGTGTCCAAAATTAAGTAATTGTTTCACTGAGGTTTGCATGGTTCACAAACTTCTAGCACATTATTCAGGCTGTGAATCCTAGTTTTACTTCTAGTCATTACCGTGTCTGCTAGCCTGTATCATGCACAAAGCAGCTAGACTCAGCAGGGTGGATCTTTAAATCCTCCAGAGACACTCAGCTATGTCTGGCCAATGTGCTGCAGAACTTCCTCATCCAGTCTGTTAGTGACACAGTTCATGCTCTTGGGCTCTCCTTGTGTTGTGGAGAAATCTACACAGGGAGCCAGAGAGAGAGCTTCATTCCACCAGGACAAACAGAACAGGGAGGATTAAATAAAAATTAACTGGAATTATTTGACCACTGAATTATCGGGTTTTCCTTTAACATAAAGGGACAATTTACCTGGCCAGGAGAGTTAAACAAGTGTTCAATATGTAAGATCTTTCCATTCTTCGTGTATGCCTCTTCCCATATCTTGTCATATTTGGCAGCTTCTTCCTGCGACAACATTTGATATTGCATAATAAGAACACTGGAAAATCCAGTATAGTAACAACAGTAATGCACAACTTTTTTACTTTAAGGACTAAGCAGATGAACTAAAACTCTGTTTTTGTGTGGAGATAGAGAAAAAGAGACTCGGTATAACAGAGCATTATAAGAATCTCAGGAAGTCACCATCAGCACTATGGTTCTACATTGCTATATTACAAATAGGTTTTTACCTATTTCTATTTATACTCCAAACAACAGGCCAACAGTTAACAATATTCATCAAAATCCAGGAACTAGCAAAGAGGCACTGCAGTATTTCTCCAACTTGTGTGATGAAACAATGTTTAGAATGGATGTTGCATTGAATTGTACCGGAATATGAGGTATACTTCAACTTCATTGAGCAATATGTACTTTGTGAGGGATTGTGAGGTTAGGTGATTCAACTGAGGCAGTAAATTGAATCTCGAATACCACAGTGCTGGCACAACATATTTACTTGAAGGCTGGGTAATATCTAACAGTGATTTAATGCTCATAGTCCAGCAGATGGTGATACCAAATGCAGCAACATACAGTCTCATCTACCAACATACAGTATATTAACAAGCGTGAACAGCATCAGATCAATAACCTTAAATTCCTGCAGTGTCACCATTCCCTCAGCAATAAGCTTATCAGGCTACTTTTTCCAACACATGCTCCTGCCAGTGGATCTGTCTGTACATCAGTGTCCAGGTAAAGATGGGCTCATCCAGTTTAATTTGGCCAAATCGTCTGTAACAAACCTGTAAATATACAAAAAAATGTGCATGCAGTAAGCAGTTATTAATACATTATAAGTTGGTTGTGATTAAATAGGTCAATGATGACATACTAATTGAAAATTGCCCTCCACCCAACAAACGTATATGACAGCCTCTGGGTCATACACATCAGATTCCTAAGCCTTGTCAGGGCAGTAAAAAGAGGAGTGAGTCATTTTTGAATTGACCCCTATATGACCACAGCAGGATATCTGAAAAGGAAAAAAGAAAAAAAAAACGTGGTACAGTGTTATGGTTTAATTTCACCTGCAATTACACACAACTATGGGCCATTCCAGGGGCACTAATGCCCCCCACACCATCAGAGAGGCAGAAGTGATGGGCCTGAGAAGATAGCAGCATTAACTTACATTTTGGATGGCACAGGAAACTTCACAGACAGTGATTTTTGGAAAGATTCCTAAGCCCAGGACTCATGCCAACAATGCCTGTTTTTAATGCAGTGCCATCTGAGGGTCTGAAGATCATGGGCATCCAACATGGCTTGGAGATCCCTTGCAAATCTTTTGACAATATTACATATTGAAGATGATAATAAATAATGACAAAGTTTTTGCAATTTTACACAAAAAATGATTCAGAAATTGTTTGACAATTAGACACAGCTGAGCGAATCTCTGTCCATCTTTAATCTTCTCCATGAGAGACTCTGACTTGTCTAAGATGCTATTTTTATACCCAATCATGTTACTGACCTGTTGCCAATTAACCTAACTAGTAGCAATGTTGTTCCAGTAATTCCTCCCTGACTTAACTGTTTGAAGATGTGTTACTTCCAACAATATTTTTTTTTTTTTTCATTACATTTTCTCAGTTTTAACATTTGGCATGTTTTCTATGTTCTTTTGTGAATGAAACATGGATTTTGGAAATTTTGTAAAATCAGTGTATTCTGTTGTTATGCCAATTTTACACAGTGTCCCAACATTTTTTAGAATTGGGGTTGTTACATAACACCAGGTTTGGTTAGGCAGACCTGCTACATATAATATGTACTGTACACACCACATACCAGAAACAAAATGCATTCCACAAAGCTTAATGACCTAAAAATTATACATTTTGATTGTCAGTGTCTTAAGTTATTGCCCTTCCTCTTATATCATGTAAACACAGAGCAAATAACACTTTAGAGTATAAAAAAGTATGACAGTGTATTATTATTAAGGTTTTGAAAATTTGTAACTGTAATGAGACTATGGCTAAGAAGGTGATAAACTGATCGGTCACCAAATAATTCTAATAATTGGCTAATTCTTAAGCCATCTTTCAAGCATACTTGTTTACTTGTACTTGTTCCATTTCAGCTTCACTGAATGATAAATTTGACAAACATATTTTATGTCAATTTAAATTTAATATAACTAGCTTGTAGACTGATAGTCCAGTAAAACGACTATTCTGAAGATGTCACCTTGGGCTCTTTAAAATTATAACAACTAAAAGCTTAATTAATTATGAAAATACCCATTAGCTGCCCTAAGTGTGACTGCAGTGCTTCCTCCAAACTAAAAGCAAAGCACAGACTTAGACTGAATTAACGGCAATAATTACAAATTTTAATCAGAGTTGATGAATTTGATGGCAAAATGTTGAAAATAAAGTCTGGATAGATGAGCAAATAAATTGTAGACAGTAAGGCAGGATGACCTGTGAAGCTACAGCCTATCCCACAATGGTTTCTGTTCTGAAAAAGCCCACCTGAAAGAGCTGGTCAAGCTCAAGATCACAGGCAACATAAGAGGAGACAGGTGCAAATCATATTAGGAACACAGCAAAGACAAAGGGGGCCCAGAATAGACTTATGTACGCTCAGCTCACCAAAGAAGAAGGCACAGAGGCTGTCATTAGCTTTCATTAGGCTGCTATAGCCCTGGTGACAATATATAATGCAACGCTATGTCCTGACGCACACAGCTAACATCAGAAAAAATCTCTCTGTCTCTGTCTCTCTCTCCTCTTTACTAGCTATTACTGTAACCTTCGATCGCTTTTCTGGCCATTCCACATCCCCCAACTCTCAGTCCACTAAATGAAATGGAGAATGACAAGGGCTAAGCCTGAGATTAATGACAGCATTAGGCTGGCCAACATGTATGCGAACTTGGTGAAGATCATGATGGGGCTAAAAAAATACATATATATATATACACTCTTGGGTCTGATGTGTTATGTCTTCCTGTACTGGAGTTGTACTTAAAAACCATGTATAAATGCACATATGTGTAATGTATAAACAC
>OMLM01008204.1:30038-76414 GCA_900302695.1 Helostoma temminkii
TTTACTTTGACAACAGATACACTTCTTGTGATAGCGCTTTGCTTCAATGTTTTCTCCTGAACTTGAATTTTTGCTCACATCAACATTTTGGTAGGTTTATGTGATGTTCCTGGAATGACTGCAGGAGGTGCAAGGCTCACCTTACTTACCAGTGGCGGTGATCAGATTGGATGGAATAAAGGTCAGGCTCTAGGATTCTCATGGCGTCTAGCAGGGAAACATGGTGACCACAAATCTACACAGAGAGATACAGATGTGGAGAATGGAGGAAAATGGATAGATGATGAGAATGAAAGAAGAACAAATGACAAAACAAAAAATAACTCAGCAAGAGGCTACCCTCACGGACCATCAATAGCTGGAGAATGAGTTACTCATTGGTTGACTTCTCTGAGAAATGAGCCCCATAAGAGTGCTTTTATGTCTATGTACATATTCACACACAGGCCATCAGGATTGCAACATGCTGGGAATAAAAGCGACACCTTTGCCAAAAGACAGAATTTAATAAATCCCTTGGATACTTCCTCAAATTAATTTGAGGGCAAGTGGAAATGTTACCACCTGTTTTGTTTAAGTAGTCTCTTTGATATTTCCATTTTCGAAAAGCAGCCAGGGTAAGTAGGTTAGAGTTAATCTTGCAATTTGCATAACCTCATGCAGTGACAAACAAATTGAATATTCCTTTTAATACAAGGACGCACAGTATAAACAGCTCTGGTTGCCAGTTGCATCTGTTTTGGCAAGTCAGGTGGATTTTCTTTGATGCACTTCGCGTATGTCACAGATACAAATGGTCAGCCACCTCTGACTTGAGGTAGATAACATCTTAATTCTGTGCACAGATATTGTTGCAACTTTTAAATTTAAATTTCTCATTTTATATGTGATCAATATTATTATTTGCAATTAAGAAAAATCCACATTACATCAGAGGCTGAAGTATGTGTGAGTGTCTGTGTTTGTTCCTCACATCTGGGCAGAGTAAGTGTTGAGATCCTGGTAGACTCTAATGAGAGAGTGTACAGCCAGGTGGTCTTTCACCACTTTCTGTGCCATGTCTGGCAAGTGGGACAACACTTGGCCCAGGAGCAAAGCAGTGGGTGTCTCTCACCTGCCTCACCAGACGGACTGGAAGCTTGAATGTTGCAGAAGAATATGTCCCAAGACTACAAAAAAGAGAAAGACAGAGACAAACCATTCCACCTCGAACAGGGCCAAAACTGTCCCTGCTGCTTGGTGACTAATAGTGGGTGAGACATGTTTGGTATTTTATTAGTATATAGTGCCTTTTAGCTACAAAGGAAGCCCAAAATATTCCACCACTACTGTAGTTCTCAGGGTGGCGCGCAGAACAAACTGCATGCAGAACAAACATAGAGCCAACCCTGGACTTTCCATTGGAGGATTATCCATCTGAATCCTGTATAACAGGAGAAAATCACATGGTAAGTTTAATTAAATATTACTGTCTGCTGATGTTTGTTACTAACACCAGAGCAACAAAGCATCATCTAAATAAATGAACATGGAGCCTGAAGGTGCAACAGTGTATTCCTATACTCCCAAGTCTATTTCAGGTCTATGATCAGCACCTTACTGAAACCCTCGGTGTGCGTTACTTCTCCATTATGACAGGCACTTTGCCTTTCAAGTCTGATTGGCTAGATTTTGCACTGTTTAGATTACTGTAAACAAAACACAATAATAATTTAAAAAAAAATCTAAAATATCAATTGCAATTTCTTTTCATATTTTTACTGCTGGTGTGAAAGTCTCTCTTTTTGAAAATACAAATTGAACTAAAGACATTTTTAAATCCCACAGACCAATTATGCATTTTGTATTATAACTAGAGTGGTATTCCTAGTGGCAAGATGGGTAATTTCCCTAAGTTTATTTTAATAAACTGATTATTGTTCTGTTATGCATATTTCACAAGTCCTTTAGTGTATGTTTTATAGAATATAGCAGTAATGTTGCTATTCAGGGTTACAGTAAAGACAGAACTTAACGCACAGTAATTGGCTGTCATCAATGCTGCCAGTAATGCTGAGCTTACAAAATGACTATAAAGTATTCGTGGTGAAATTCCATTGTTTAAATGTTAAAAAGAAAAACATCCTATCTGCTGATGTGTGCCTCTGATGCAGGAAGACCCCACATAGGCTTATGTTGAAGTCATGAACTGGACCGTCCTGGGTCTGGATTCTACCAAACAGGAAAATCCATATAGCTACAGCTCCTTAAGGTTTGAATAGACACTAATGCCTCAATCTCAACATTCCTCCTTCTAATCTTCCCTCATCTCTTACTTTGCATAAATGGTATCAAGGAATAAAGACATTGGTTAAAAATGTCTCCTACTCTTGAAATTGACTTTACCTTCAACTGCACACCCTTACTGAAAGGGTTCAAAAGGGACATCCATCAATGAAAGTGTCAGCAGCCACGGCTTGACACGCCATCTGCATACGTGTTAGTGATGCTTGCTTTGTCTGTACAACCTGCTGCACCCAAAGGTGCCAGTGGTGACTTGGCAACTTCCAAACTCACCAGAGGAAAGAAAAAATTGTCTAATTTGATAAAACTTTCAGATCAGTTACACACAAATATGTTTTGTTATTTTATTCCAGTCCGATTTGAACTTACTGGACTAAAATAAAAGGGCCCCTGCAACTTTTTTTTCTTTTCCAATCTACATTACAGGTCTATTTCCACAGTGTTTAATTGCATAAGCCAATATAAGCCAATTACACTTTCATAAGGACTGCACATGCATCATTTGAGCAAGTGCTTTCAGATTGATGGGCTTCTACCTTGAGTGGGTTAAACAATAAGGTAATTGGCCCTAACTCCATCGTCTTTTCCTTCCCCCTTCCCAACCCCTCTGTCCTCCTCATCTAGATTTTCATCATTCTGGCACTGAATGAACAGTACTATCAATCATGACAAACACTAAAAAATGAGAAATGGAGTGGGCCTGAGTTGCAAGAGCATTTACCAGACAGAATAGTGTAGGGGCAAATATCCAAACATCATCTTAATCACAGCATAATTTTATTTTTTCCAAGCTGTATGCAGTGTAGTCTACCCTTTCAATAACCACAAATGTTTTTAGCCATACTGCATATTCACTGTGCTTTTGCTCTAAAATAGCACACAATAAGGCTCAGTGTTGCCTGAAAGAGATTTTCCCTCTTCATTATTTGCATTTGTGTTTACTGCTGCTCTTTGACTGACCTGGAGAATGCAGGGTCAGGCAATTATGAACTGAAATGCCATTTTGTTGTAGTGACTTTGCCGCCTGACAGAGATGGAGTGAAGACCAGTTGCTTTTTGGCATTTTATTAATAGTGTTCATCGATGAAAAGATCTGTGCTGCTGGGTAACATTACGGGCTTGATGTTAAATTACATCCTGTTCAGAATAATTACATCACTATAGGGGACAAAACTGGACCAGCTATTTGGTGTATAAAATATTGTGTATGAGGAAATTAAAGAAGTGACTATTTGCCAATGTACTGGTGAGGTGCAAATAGTTTTTGACAAGTGAAAAAGCTAATATATACATCTAGATAAAAAGTTTGAATGTCATTTGTAGGATTTAGTTGGGACATTAAGTCAGTCTTTAGTGTACAATAAATGTGTGGTTTAATCCAAATAAAGTTTAATTTCCAGATAACCCAAAGTGACAGAATCCACCAACAGTTAGGTCTACAAGCTACATGACTCTGTGCATGTGTCCACAGCTCATTTGGTCAATGCCAGCCACAGTACCAAGAGCTGGAGTAGCAGATAATGCATAATCCATTTAGCCAAGCCAAGCCTACACACCATTTATGGAAGTTCACGTCAGGAGGTTATTTAGGAACCTTAATTCATCTAATAAAGCATGTTTGGAGGCAAAATTAAATTTGTCTGAAAGCTCTAGGTACACGTGATGCCAAGAAAAATCAATCACATTGCAAATGATTAAATAGAGCATGATTCCATGAAATTGAGTGACAAATGTGTGGAGCCAAGACATGGTTAAAACATATATTCATATATACTGTATATACAGAAATGACATACTGGGAATACTGCAAAACTGTTTGTTTGGTTAATATTAAAATATTTTAGTTACCTAAATTGAGTCTATGCAACCTGTAAATACCTACAGGGAATAATTTTTCTTGTACTGTACTGACCCATTGGTCATTTGTCAGTAAATCATAATAATTGAAACGATTTATGAGCATGTACTTTAATTAGGAAATTATAATAAAAAAAGTACAGCCTAGAAACCTAAAGTACATTACTATGCATTTATAATTACAGCCTTTAATGTATTTAGCCATTCATCATTAAATAGAAAATATCAGTAAATAATAGAAATCATAACCACATTACTAAAGTAAATGTTGAATAAAAACATTAACAAACATATTTTACATGTAGTCCTCTTTTTATCTGCTCTCTGACTTTTTTGTAAATACAGTCTCAATACTGTGCTTAACACTGAACATATTTAAAAATAATCAAGTTACTCAGAGTAGAATCAGTGGTCTAATATAGCAATGACCATAACTATCTAGTTTATGTTCCATCTCATACCAACAATCATATTCTAGATGTTCTGATTCAGATTTTAAAAAGATTTAAGGATAATATGTGTGTTGAACTTAGATATCCTAGAGGATATAAAAGAGCAGCATATATCTGTAGAATATTTGATAAATAAATATTACACATGCATAGACTACAGTATGGCATTTCATCTCTGAATTCAGGAACCTCACCACAGCCTGGGTATGGTAAATAGTGAAGACAATTCATTAAAAAAGAAAAAAGTAGCAAACACAATATAAGACAAGACAACCAAAAGGGATTATCGTCTCCTGGATTATTTATAATGAAGTGTCCACAACCATGCATATGATGAATATTTGGCAATATTTGTAATTAGTATTAAAAACAAACTAACAAAAATCTCTACATCACATTTAGACTAAAGAAAGGCCTAACAGCAACCATGATTTACTATTGCTATAAGTCTCTGGAACATTTCACCATATTTGGTGACATACTACAAGGCTCCTATAATAACGTCAGTGAGAAAGGCAAAACAGTGTTTTGGTAGTTTGTGTGTTGGGATCACAAACTTAAAGGGAGTGTGTGTGACAGAAAAAGTGATTGTATGCACAAGACAGCACATTCAGGTTTCTGAACCTGGAGTCTCCTTAAGACTAAGAGACAGGGAAAGAAGGTGAAGTTGCAGCTCTCCCCATGTTAATAAGAGTCTGACGTAGCAGATGACATCCCAGAATCCTTGGCCGAGTCCGGGACACTGGTGGGTGTGGGGGAAGAAACCTTTTCGTAGATGAAACTGTAGAGGGTGACCTCAGGACGAGTTGTGAGGCAATTCTTACACACCACACTGGAATACTGGTTCAAAAGTCTGTATAGCTGCCCTGGGAGGGAAAAGGAGGGTGGAGGAGAAAGGAGAGAGAGGTGCAGGGGTCAACAGGAAGAAACATTAAAACTGGATTTAAGAAAGTAGACAAAAAGAACAAAGGGGTGAGAGTCACTCCAAGAACAAACAAGCAACATTGAAAATATAACAGGAAAAAAAAAAGCAAACCAAAGAAAAATGAAAGCGTGTTTGGGCTCATTTATAAATCAAGCGCACATACACTTGCACACAAGCCGTGAGCCTTTTTTCTGTAGTTCCACTTTAGGAAATGGATGGCTGGGGGGGAAATTCTATGAAAGGCTTCAATAAATGTCAGCACAAGAAAAATGAAGAGAGGGGGAGGGGAGAAGATGGGGTCAGTCCATGCAGTAATCCACTCTGTGGCTGAGTCTGAATGGATGGGCCGAGGAACGAAGATGGCCCATAACGGTGGAATAACTTAACATAACCATGGATTGCATTCTGTTATTTATGCGTACTTTCCCTCTAATGACAGCAACAAGGACATCTTCCCTGTACTGTACAAGCATCAAGAACCCCACAGCCTCAATAGTTGCACCATTCCTGTTGCTTACGCAATGTTAAGAGCTCAACAGAGGCAGGGCTGACAAGATAATAACTGTGACTGCAGCAACAAAATACTAAAAAATATTGCTCCTGGTTTTGCAAACAAGACTTACCAACGGTGACTTGTCTCTCGGTGAGAAAAGCATGCATTTCATGTACATCTTTCATAAGCTGAGCATCTCCAAATGTGAAGTACGCCACGTCTCTGCCGGCCTCTGCTGCGGCCATCAACTGAATCAGGGCTGAGAAAGAGAGAATGACAAAGCCAATGGGAAACAATATACAGTACTAGCATCATTAGGATCCTTGAGTTTCAGAGTGAAATCATAAACGTGTAATTGACCACTGAAAAAAAGCAACGGTGACTAAGTCATTGGTCAATAAACCAGATAAGGTACAGCTTCTGGCAGATGCCAGACAGGCAATTTGTATTCAAAGTCTAAATAATGCTATTGGTAGCATAACCTGAACAACTGCACTCAATCTTTGAGGCCTTGCAAATCATGTCTTAAGCATTTTAAATATTTAACAGAATGGATATTGATTTCAGATTAATGAACACACAAAACAAACCATCATTTGCAAAAGGTCTGTTATTTTTACAGCATAACGGCTTGTTCTTATGTAACAATCTCAAGTTTGCTCCCAGGCTTAAAAGTAAAACAAAAGTTATTGCCTTCTAAAAATATAAGCTATTCTTATTCCATTGCTAACATACAGGTCCCCTAATGGAAATTAAAACCTTCGGTTCTAAATTGCTAGCAAACATACAGCACTACATTCAGCTGAACTGTTAATCCTGGACATTTGTGAGTAGACGTGTTTGTTAGGACATCGTCTCCCGCATTAATCTAGGCATAACACAGCGGATGCACCTGTTAATGAAAATGTGTCACTGACACTGACACAAATACAAGTGGTAAAAATTTGCAGTGTAGTGTACACCAGGGGTCAGTAAGGGGGATGCTTATGAAGACTGATGTTGTGTAAGCCCACAGAGACCTGCAGTGTGGATTTATGGTGTCTCTTCCCTGCAATCAATCGCCCTTTTAATGGAAAACATAAATGTGTGTCAGCTGATCAATAAAGGGAGGGAAGGAACGAGTGAGTGACACCCTGGGAGAGCTACTAATTGACCAGGGAGACCGGCCATATGACATGAACAGTGAGATGTCCTTCAATGAGGGCTTCAACGTCTGGGACAAGTAGTGCAGATGACTGAGGGATCCTCCTGAGATATTGATATTTATCTGCTGCACTTTTACCATCTCAGTTCTAATCTAAAACATTGTAGAGTTTTACATACTAGTTGTTATACACAGTCTTTAGCTTCCCCTTATTTAGATACATGTTTGTAATTCATACCTTTGAGTCGCGTGTCTCCACCAAAAGCTCCACAACCCCAGTTGCCTGTGGCTACTGCAGAAAGGTGCTCTCTGTTGGCATTATTTCGAAAGAATCCACAGTATGCCTGGGATGGAGTATGAGGAAGTAAAGGTAAAGAAGAAAAATACAAGAAATGTATTTCATTTCATTACGCTGCACAAAACTGCAAAGATTTACACAGTGATCATGTTTTTAGATTAGTGGGTTTTAAGTGGGTTTGACATCAATAGCAGTCACAATATTTATGGGTTAGTCTCAGGCTGAACGGTACAGTACCTACAGTAACTACAGGGTGGGTTAAAGGTAATTAAGCATTAAAAATTGGTAATACAAATTTATTAAAACAAATTGATTGTACATGCACTATATTACATAGGAAAATGAAAGCAAATCCTTAATCTTTTTCACTTTAGGCACCGGTGGCATCAACCAGTTTTTAGCTCGCTCCTGAACAGTCAAGCGGTCTGCCATCTTTGTTTACATTGCATGTGATGCCCCACGCAGTCGATGCCTGTACTATCTACGCGGAAGTCCTATTTACTATTATCTATTAAGAGACTGTTTTTATCATGACTCCTGTGATGCTACAGGTACTAATGTCTTCTTAGTCTTTTCACCCACCATGTTGTGTAGTACAATCAGGTAAGACAGACGTGAAATTTAATGGTGTTACACATCATTAAGCTCTTAATTAAAATATCTACAGGTGGACAATGACAAAGTTCACCACCATGAGGTTTTTAGTCAAAAGATCATATTTTCTCATGTCCATCCATCCCATCTCTCAATTACTGAAAATAACATAAAAAAGATAACAAGAACTATCATAACTTATAGGTTTTGAGAAAGTATGTATGCAAACCAACTATATTTTTTCATACACTGTGCAAACAGACTGAAACACCACCTTGTTGAGTTCTCTGGTTATTTTCTCAGGAAGAAACTGCTCTAAGAAGTTCCTGTATTTAAGAGCATCAATGGCCACAATCTCTGTACATCGTCTTTGCCAGTCATCCCTGGAAATTAGAGAGAAGCAATGAGTGAGATATGGCTTGTTAGTGACATAGAAAGATCCTCCCATTTTTTTAAATGAATGAATGATTTATAATTTATAGTAAAACACAAGTCACATGAATAGCAAAAATAAAAAAAATATTCAACTGTAACATTCAATTGAATTGTGAACAAATACCTCGGAGTCTCATCTTTGTAGCTGTCCTTCCATCTGTAACTCTCTGCATAACCAGAATATTTACTGTACTGTTCAGTGCCTGCAGAAAGTAAGTGAGTCAAGGGTAAAAAAAAAAAAAAAGACATTTAGTACACAGTGGGCCTAAATCTGTTTCAGTGCCTTATTTCTTAAATCAGATTTAGAGCTTTCTATGCTCCCCTTGTGAGTACACAGTATCAGCTTGTATTGGATTGTCATAAATAAAGGCCATTGATTTAATAAGTAATCCACTTTGGGCTTAGAAATGAAAAGCTTTCAGCCATAATAAGAAGAAATGGTCAGAACAGCACAAGCAAAGCATGGTCATATTCAGAAAATGCTTGAAAAACATGAAACGTCAACATTTTATTAATTATCATTGAGTGACAAGGTAACATACCTCTGTTTAAAAGATACAAGTCTTTAGAGCTTATACTCTACTGGTATGTGCTCAGCGTTAGAGCTTAAAATATTTTGTCAGTTGTTGTTACAAATACAGCTGCACTCAATTCTTAAAATTATGTCCATTAAAGGTTCCATACATTAAGCAACAGGCGTAAGACAGTAACACAGCACTTCAGTGCAGAGCAGGAGTTAAGCATGTAATTAACATAGTGTTTTCAGTGTATGTACTGGTAGAATTAAGTGTACTAACAGTGTGTGAAAGATTTATAGTTCACACAATAACCAAAAAAACTCACAATTATTTTCTATGGCTTACCTGATGTAAATTCAAGGATGTAAAGCCTACTAGTACTGTAAATGTAAGGCAAAGATTAAATCTAACTGAATTATTTTTTATGCTGTGTATGTAAGTATGATTCAAACTAATTGCCTGTATTAGAGACTTGACATAAATCAACAATGACTGGGACAACTGGGAAAATTAATGTTTCCTAGGCCGTCGCTAAGTGAATAAAAAGAACATTTATTTTAAACCATTCAAAGTCCAACCAGTCACAATTAGTACTTTATACAACACTAGCGACTCCTAATGACAAAGAACAGACTACACCTATCTACTTCTCCTTCTGCATCTTGATCCTATTTGTCCTAGCAACCTCCATCACAGCTACCTTGTATACAGACTTCCATCACCTAATTATATCAAAAACCTATAACTTCTGATCTGAAAATGCCTATGGACAAAAACTGATGTGTTGTTTAAGTTTCAAGTGCACTCACAGAGTCATGTAAGGATACCTCTAAAGAGATGTAAATGTGATTAACTAGACAAAGAAAAACAAAGACAGAGGAAGAGAGACAGATATTTAAAAACAGAGACTAGACTTTAAGAGGAAACACTATGCGTGCAAGGAATATTATCAGTGTTTTACTGAATATATATGGCATAACTGGCCCATTCCATTAGGGGATCAATGACCTTACTTGGGCTATAAATTCCTTTCTGTCCAAATGTAATAATGTTAAGTGCAGAGGAGGAGGAGGAAGAAAGGGAGGCAGACAGAATGATGAGAGGCACGATAGTAGGTGACTAAGCACTGAAGGTGACTTGGAAGAGGTGGGCATTTCAAAGAAGACAATACGGCGCCATACAAAACAGATAGTACTTGGCTTACTATGAGGAAGGTAGTAAATGAGAACAAGTCACTTTTCAAATTATTTCATTCGGTGGTATTAATAGTATATTACTGATCTTCCAGCCTATAAGCAACATACTACGTACAGTAACACATTTAGATTGTGCCCATTGACCATGCTAACTCATAGTCTCTTCATATTTTGTTTGTCCATTTTTCCTTTTTGTTTGGCACAAGTTCAAAGGAGATTTTGCAGACAGAATCAATCAAGTGCAGACATTTGGGAACACCATTTATATTTCTGTTTGCACACAGCTCAGTTATTATACATATACCCATGTCAGGAGAATGGATTTATTAAACAGCATAATGATGCCTGTAGCTCGTTTTACATCCAAGTGAAACAGAACCATCGACAGACAAAAAACACCACAAGTGTATGTTTAATATTTGTATTGCTACACAAATTTTTATAGTAACAGTTCAATAAAAATGTGGCCATTAATCTGATTTATGATGGCTTTAATGAAGCCAAATCACAGTCAGCATGTATGCAGTAGTTTGAACTAAACTGTACCAGCATTTATTCCGCACCTCTATATTTTTGGCTTTAATTGTACATATTGTTTGTTTCCAGTAATACATACAGTGGTACGGTGGAATTTTCCTCATTTTTCTTCATGAATATGAACACATGATCAGATTTTAATCACTATTTTTACTAAAACCACAAAAAGGGAACTAAACAAGACAATACATCACACCTGCATTTCATCTTCTTTTTACTAGGGGAGAAAATCTTAGCTACGGTTACGTCTGGAAGTTTTTGGGTTTGAGTTTTTATGATTTTACCTTTATACACCACCACAATTGATATTAAGTAGAATAAGACTTTATTTATAAATATGACATTTCCGATTTACCCTCCATTTTAAGGGGTTCAATATTATTTGGGCAGTTGTCTGACAAGAAGGTAACTGACCAGGTGTGGTCCATTCCCTCATTACTTCAAGGCAAATGAAGTAAATAAAAGGTCTGGAGATGATATCAGGTATTAAATTGGCATTTGGCAACTGTTTGACTGATTTAATATGAAATCCAAGAGATCTCAATCAAACTGAATGAGGCCTTCAATAGGCTGAAAAAACAAAATAAATCTAAATAGCAAAAATGCTCCTGAACACATTGCAAAAGCAACTCAAGAAAATGAAGGTGCACTGTTTAAAATGGCTAATGCCATATTTTTGTGAAACTTTTTAATATAAAGCTGAAAGTCTGAACTTCGATCATATCTTGATCACATCTTCAAATCATTGTGATAGCGTGTAAAGGCCAAATTATTAAACTGTATGTGTGCGTGCCAAAAGCATGTGCTGTAAAACCATGCATTCGGTAACTTAAGACCATTTTGCAGCAGTAAGTTCAACTAAACACTTAACTGTGCTATCAGCCAGCACATTTGCTGGGAGGGACCTTAGCCCATTTCTCATTACAAAACACCTATAGCTCAGGGATATTGGTTGGCTTCCTTGTAAGAACTGCATGCCATTCCATTCCAAAATTTTAATTTCTTCTGCTGTAATCAGTCTTTCCTAAAGCATATGCTAGAACATCTCAGAATTCACACCTCCATCAATGATTGAAAGGCATCCTGGTGCAGAGGTAGCAAAGCAGGCCCAAATCAGATTGCCTCAGACCAACTGGTGATATACAGTATAATCTTTCCAGAGTACTTTGGATCTAACATGTATCTTTAAGTTTGGGCATATAATGTGATTCACCTGGCCACTGCCTAGCACTCTTTAATATGAAGTGATGGCTTGAACATCTCACCACTGGTCTTTAGAATGAGCTCCCTTTTCCCACTAAGATACTTACTTTGCTTGCAACTTTCTTTAAACCAATAAGGACCGTTTACTCTACCTACTGGGACAGTACCACAGCCTTAGATTAAAAGAAGGTGCTTTCAAACCATCTGGCTCATATACAGTTGCAAACAGCCCCAGTGAATCCTAAAGATCACACTTTGATAAACCGAACCACAACCACTCATCATTAACAGGAAGCAAGAGATAGGCAGCCCAGCTTGATTTCAGAGAGGAGGGGCTGCACCTATATAAAGTGTGCGGGAGGAATGGCATGATGCAGTGAGATCAGAGTCCGTCATTACACAGACCGGACTAGTGCAACTTTGCAAACCAGTACAGCTCGGTACTGGACCTGACCTGTTACCCGAAGTTATTTCTAAATGAAATCTGCACCCAATCTGTACACATTCACAGATCAGCTGCAACATTAACATCATCTGATAGTTTTAATGTTGTGTTGGACACTGGTCGGGCACCCGCAGGTTTAGGATTTTGACCCAGACTATGTATTAGGGGGCTTGAATAAAAAGTTCTGGTATCCTCTGGGCTGTCTGACTTGGACATTTTGTTCGCACAGTCGACTCATCTGGGTAACATCTAGATATGTTTAGGGGTATAGTTCATGTCTGATGGATTGTGAATTGATTTTTAATGCTGTTTTAAGATGTTAAGTATTTATTATAATAACAAAAAACAGTTCAGTACATTTATCTATGCGTTAATGTGATCTTGTCAAGAAAGCAATGTTTAAGTTATGGCTGATGCCTTCATTGTTGTCCACAAGGCGTGGTATGCAGTTTATTAATTTAACAATCGAATCGAAGTTATGCAAAATCTCAATAAAGTATTGGAACCGATCGGTGCATCCCTAAATACAGTCTCTGTTCTTGAGGGGGCTGATCACTCTGACCCTAATACTCTCGAAACGTATCCTCTGGTTCTGCCAACCAACCATTTTTGACACATCCCACACCTGTGTTATATGCTATTTAGGTAAATTACAATATATTAAACAGCATTTGTTTGCACATTGTACTACACATTGTCAAATTTAGTGCATTTTATACTAAAAGTTTATGTCTCTATTTAATACTATGCAAATTTGGAATAAACATTTCTGTTTATTAAATATTTTGATCAGTATTTAAAGCCAAGGAAGCCAAAAGGGAAGAAGCAACAGATTAAGTCCTGAAATAAAAGAGGGATACTTTAAATACTGATCTAAAACAAAGTAAAAATCAAAAAGTATTCAAGACATCTAGTATTAAATGCCCACAAAGCAAGATCAGAAGGCTATAAATGATTCGGAGGACTATATACCTGTGATGATGAGGCATTCATTGTATTCCAAAGCTTCAGTAAAGAGGCGAGAGACAATGAGTTCAGGGTTGATGAGGAACCTGATTTCTTCCTGAACCAGTCCATGCCCAGTTACTCCTCCACCTACAAACATATTTGCAAAGTCCACCTAGTGAAATAAAAGAAACAGACACGTTAGCCAGAATGACACAGTCTTTCTTCACTAACACCCCTAAACTGTAAAACTGAAATTTAATGCATTGTGCACAGGTTACAATACGATTAGCTAGGCCATATATTCACAACAAAACAACTATTGATTAAACAATGTTAATATATTGCCTGTCTTCCCGCTCATTAAATACAGTCGAAAACAACCGTGAGGTTTAGCTACTGTCACTGCCATTATTTAAACAAATGACTCTGTTAGTGTCTCCTGATTGTCTATCAACCACTGTGGTCATTTAATGCAGATAAATGTTCAGGGATCATAACACTGCTTCCTGCTTGGATATTATAAGATCAGGAAATTGCTCTAAATAGACAGTTCAAATTTCAATAAAATCTGCATTTAATGGTAAGCAGATCATTAATATAAAACTAACATACATGTTTCATTAAATAAACTATACTGAATATAAATATAAGAGACAACTGCAACAAAAGCTAATACAGTCCTACTTAGATTGTCTTCTTTAGCTTTTTAAAATTTTAAATATGTTTTAAAAAAACCCTGAGAGCAAACTTGATCCCTGATTTAAAAAAGAAAAAACAAAAACAAAAACAAAACAAATGCTGAAATATGTTTTAAGCCCTTAACTTTGTCACTTTTTCCCAAATCATCGGTGGTTCCAAGGGTTAAAAGCATAAATACTGAACTATCTATACACAAATCAAACACACTTTTTTCATTCCTCATGAATTGCTAAAGCCTAGAAAAATGTTATAGTAATTTAAATTTTTATTAACACTACAAAACTTTAAGCAATTAACATGAATTTAATACTGACTAAAGTATCTATGAAATTTTCTAAAAGCCCCCAGAGGATGAATCTTTCTTGGACTGGTCTATTCTTATTCTTTTAGCTGCAGCTAAAATTTGCCCAGATATTTGTGGCTTCAAGACAACAACTTCTCATGAAACTGATGATCCTGTGTCTTCTCTAATAGAGAAGACTATGGGATGTGGTGGAGGAAAATAGTTTGTTACTACTGTTACTAAAAAGTTTGAAAAAAAAAACATTTATGGCCCCCTTTAAGATAAACTGTAATTATTGTTGCTGAGCCTGTAACTCATCATCTAGTAACAACATCAGTTCTTCTGCTACTTCTGCATATTAGCATGCAGTCACTGAGATGGTGTTGGCACACCAACATTAGCATTTAACTCTAAGTACCACTGTGTGAACTGCTTTACAGAGATGAGTATTGTTAGTTAAAGTTCAGTGTGTGTAACATTAACTGGACTGAGATAAAAAGCCAGAATTATTGATGAGATTTTTCTGGGACTCTTGTTTAAACAGAGGAAATGCATTGATTTGATACTGGTGCTTCATGCCATGTAGGCCCACTCCTTGTTTTTGCGGCATGGACAAAAGGACAGCCCATTCAATCACAATGCTGATATTTAAACAGTCTGTCAGGGGTGAGGGTCCTGCTCACTGGCCCAAAGCTATGTCAGTCTGCATGACAGTGAGAGTGTTTGTATGTGCGTGTCTGTTTTCTAACCAGTCGCTCAACTCCTCCTCTCCTTCACTGGTTCACCCCAACCTCACCCTCCTCATCCTTCAACCTCACCTCCTGACAGAATGACAACCTACTCTGCCCTATCACAACTCAACACATAGGCAGCACCCAGCCTGCTGAAGTAGCCATCAATCCGCTTGCAGGACTCCTGGCCCACTGGGTCACCACAGTTTTTCCTCCATGTGTCTCCACCTCCCTCATCCTCTGCCCCAGAGTACTCACCTCCACCCTAGCCTCTCTGAGCTATTCAAGTGTATACATCGGCTGTCAACCAGAGTAAAATATGCACCAACCACCCTGGAACACTGAGGGGAGTGGGGAGATGGGGTGAATCAATACAGACACAGATAGCGAACCAATAAACACAGATATGCACAAAATTTATAAAGCCAGATTTGAACTGAAGGTATTAGACAACTCAGACAAGCAGTACAGTTTCTTTGCTTTTGAAGGGTAGAAGGAGGGGGTGGCGTTGGTCAGTCTCACGTTTGTCAGGTTTGACCATACTAGTGCCAAACAGGGAAATGTTTGGAAAAAAATGACATTGAGTTTATGGTACCAATGCCTTCATATTGATTGAAGGACACTGACAAGTGCATGAATTATAATAAATACATAACTTGTTGTATTTGGCATTAGATGCAAATCTGTAAAGGAAGTCCTACCTGCAGCATCCCGTATCCATCTTCCTCAATTGTGCCCTCATAAGTGATATGTAGACATGTCAGCTGAGTCTGGCAGCTTTGACAAAAAAAAGATGCCACATATTCAGTTTCCACTGAAGTAGTGTTGATAGGATTACCAGCTAGGAATATGTCATTACATATCTAATTTTGGTCCTGATTCACTAAATTCACTAAAACTCGCCAATTTGCGTGAGCAAGCTGAAATATTGTGCTACCAATCAAGGTAGCCGTTTTTTTTAATATAGTTAGAAAAATTGCCCAATTGACCGCTGGTGCAAACAGAGTGGAGGCGGTTGTATTTAAATGAGGATTTTGCATGTTTCACTGGTGTCTGTCATGGAGAGTTTGGATAATGACAAGCGTAAATGCAAGAGAAAATTCAATTCAGAGGAATTAATGGTGTTAGTGGAAGAGGAAGAGGAGAGTGGAAAATCACTTTGATGAGCAACAGGGACATAACGTGTACACACACATGTACACATCCTGAAAGTCCTTCCACTCAGCTCTGCAGGTTAAGTTCTTCTCAACCACTGGCAGATCCAAACAGGACTTTCTTTTGTGAAGTATCAGCAGAAGTTTGTCAGAGTGAAGAATAAATTGTCGCATTTTGCTGTGGATTTGTCACCAAATGGAGTTGCCATAGGTGCCCGCTGCTCAAACAGTAAGGTAATATTATCATGTCTGAAACTGATAGTTCTGGGAATTTTTTTTTTTTCCCAAAAATCAAAGCTGTTACAGATATCCATTAATGCTATTAATGAGTTATTATATAAGTGATTCAGGGTTCAGGGAGGCCTAAATGAGTTGAACTTTGATATGTGATTTTTGTTACAAGTACCAGTATCAAGACGTCAAAAAAATATATATTTGTAGAAAATAATCACTTTTGCACATTTTTATTAAAGTCACAAAAGTAATAAAGTCTTGTTACATCCTCCAATAATGGTCTAGGGTTGAAATCTGGAATTTCCAAGTATTTCAATCAGTGCCCTATAAAGGGTTAAGGCATGATGACGTGGTGTAATTATTTTAGGCGGAATTGTTTGTATTTATGTATACAATATGGGATTTAAGAAATTTGATGAGAGTAATTAGGCATCAGGCTAGTTTCAGTGTGGTGTAAGCAAGAGCTTTGTCTGGGTCAATGAGTGAATCATCACTATTAATACAATCCCATGTCAACTTTGTGGAAAGATTTTAACTCAAGTATAAAATATAACCTCAGACTCAGGTCCTTCCATGATAGTTATATTTGGTACCTATATTTGGCATGAAAGCAATGAGCTATGCACATTAGCATAAGCATACAATACTGATGTCTGCATGGTCAGTACGTCACTCAGACAACATCATAATGTTTCAGATTTGTTCAGTCAAGCCACATTTAATGATAATTTGATGTATGTTGACTAAATTTAGACAATGTAGCAGAATTTAGAGTGTTACCTTTCCCAGTTTGGTGGATTGTTCAGCATTTGTCTTGTGAATGTAACAAGACCTTTGGGTGCTTGAAAATGGAAAGGAAACAGTCATAATGTAAAAATCACGATTAACCAAAAAACAGTAGCAACTGATTCAACATAATTTTTCATGCTTACCTGATTGTGTAACTCTCCTGAAGTAACAAAACAGAGTTTTCAATTTCTCAATTTTTCTTGGTGAAGAACCTTCAAATAACCTGAAAGAGAAAGCAAAATATAAGTCTGCAAAGGAGGACTTCTGTGAGGACCTTTTAGAGTCTCTAATGAAGTAAACACATTTTAGTGAAAATGTACTGAAAATGAGGTTTTTGGTATTAAATAGCATTAGATGTTACATTTAGCAAATGATAAGTAATAATGTTTCAGAGCCATACTACAACATGTCACAGGGAGGTCAAACTGACACAATGTCGCTTCCACCTTCATCCATCCTTGATACAATGACACTGTCTGAGGCCCTGTTTAAGTTCTTCAGTAACCATAAAAACCAAGCTGGAGGGAATGGGGGTAGGGGGTACTGGGTGAACAGCTTAAATCAGCCCATACAGGGACTCTCCCTCCATTAAAAGCAACCTCAGCTGATGACTAATAACAGTTCAGCATTCACCTTTTGCCTCCCACCGGTTTCTACCCAGGCCAGTAAAGACACAAATAAAAAAAAGGTAATACACTAAAGCTCTTCTATGAGGAAAAAGCTAATTTATGAAAGATAATTCCTGCACATAAAACCCCAATTATTTAAATTCTTTACACAGAGCCTTATGTTCTGTGACCTCCCTACCCCCACCCAAAGTCCCTTAGTCAGTGTCAATTTGGCGTAAAATATCCTGAAGGTCAACCAGCCTATGAGACTGTAAGTAAACACCCACACTATCTGTGAATGTAGACGCTTACTGAAGACAGAATAGCATCTAATTATAAATGATTTAGTTACAAAATGTACTGCAACAAGTTTTATTTCTAGGATAGTCTTAATTATTGGTTCTTACTCCCTGCAACCTTACCTACTATACAAAATGCACCAGGAAACAAGCCTTCTGACAGTTTTATCTTTACCAATTAGATTATTTTCTTTGAAATAAGTTAGGACGCCACAGTTCACAAACAAACAAAAGGGATTTATTTCTCAGTAATGAGCTTTCATTGTTAAGTAAACTGTTAAACAGGTTGCCTATGTCATTTTCTTCTCAAACAGGAAAAAAAAACGATAAAAAGATAAGTCTCCTGCCTTCTTTCCTCCCCTCGAATCTATTACTTAAAAGAGGACAAACCTTGACAGTTCTGCCAAAACAGCAATCAGCAGATTGCTCAGCTTGCTTGCTGCTCTGCTTGTTGAAGACATAGTGCTACTGTAGCCAATAAGCAAAGTGACGGACACTCCCTCAATTACGGAGGGAAAGGGAGGGCCGGTAACAATCTAGCGTCCATTTTAGACTGCATGGGTTGTCTTGTCGTGTCTTATCTTCTCAGACGTACTAAGAGTTTTTCTTCCTGTATTTCACTTCAGGCAGAAATGCTGATAGTGACAGCAAGTCCAAGTGCTTGCAATCAAGCGCTGGCATGGGTCTGAAACAGTCAGTCCTGTATTTGGAATCAATGCTTACATCATTACAGAGGATTCATCACTTAGCCTGCCACTAACATTTGATGTGGAGGACGATACAGTGCCCTGATACAGATGACTGATTGTGAAAGCATGATTAAGGTTCAGATAAAATAATCGAGATAAATGGAGGAATGTGGTCCAAATCACAAGTAATCAATATGACCATCCGTGGGATTCATTAAAATATTACTGCTTATCCCCCAAGGAATAGCAGATGGATAATTAGACTCTGGATAGCAGTTATCATCCATGCTAGCAGGGAATTTAAAAAAATTATATTAAATCAACCAGTCATATTCTGCAGAGAGTACTATGATAATAAGGCATTACCAAACCAACATCTTTAGTATAGGAGGCAACAACACAGGACGTAATTACATGTATCACTAATGAGGAGAAAGTGCTTCAAAGAAATACAGTAAAATTGAGTTGAGGTGAAATCTGGACTACGCTAAGTGTGTACAGAGGTGCCGACAGACCAAAAATACAATGCCAGAGGTGGAAACAAAATATCATTATAATTCAGTAACCAGATGCACATCAGCCAAACATGGCTTTATAGTCATTATCAGCTGCAGCAGAAACACACTAACAAAGACGGATACCGCAGACAACCTAAGCACAAAACCAGCCCATTCTGCTACCACCGGTAGAGCAGAGGTTGTGTACTGCAGCTACAAGAGTGCAACAGCCATCACACATACACTTACATAAGTATGTGCCTGAAGGTACACTGAAGGCATCACTTGCCTTCTCTGCAGGGGTACTTTAAAACTATTTGTCTCAATTAGCCATCCAAAGGTGTCTTAACAGACCACTGGTTCTGTGTAGGTAGAAACACAGAGCACCAATTTCGCACTCCTACTCTGAATCTCTCTCCCACACAAAAGAACACACCACATACAGCCCTGTCCATAGTCCAGTCCAAGTCTATGCAGCGGCAGGGACTGATGCAGCATACAAGGATATCACAACTATAAAAAACTCAAGTTTGAGACAATGAGACATCATAAGCCGTGACTCTGTTTAATGGTCAGATCCAAACAATTCATCTTGTTATGACCCACTGCATATGGCCACACCAGACTTAGGGAAACTTACTAAATCAGTAGAAAGTCCGTAAAACATAGTATTCACATATTAGGGTTTTCAAGGCAGCAGTGCCCTCTTATGGAAATCACTTTATTTTTTATCTGAATGATAGGACCACTAAAAGCGGCAAGTCAGTCAAACTCTTCCGCAATGTCACAGATAACTGTCCTTAATCATAAACATAATATATCTGAGTGTATCAATTACTGGAAAAACCACTGCTGACAACAGTGAGAAAAAGCTTGACCTTGTTCTGATGCCAAAAAAAAGGACAAACAGCTTCTATAGTCGCTGAGAACTGGAGCAGATTTATAATGATGCTAATGAATCCAATCCTGCTCCTGTGTGGCATCACAGTAAGGTTTTTTTCCAAGTGTACAGGCCAATGAGGATCATTTGTGAATAAAATACAAGTGCAGCACAGTAAAAAAAATCTACTGACCAAATATCTACTGATCACTGTTGTGTTTCTCTCCAGTTTGCTGCAAAGGGTGGTGTGCCATTTACCTGTAGAAGTTGATCTCAGGATAATTGCAGTACTCTGACTTGCGTGAGTTGCGCCGGGGGAATGTGCAAAAGAAAGCATTGGCCAGAAGACAGGCTATTTGCTCCTGAGACAGAGTCAGGGAGTGGTTCATCCTTGACTTCAGTAAGGGAATAGGCTAGAAGAAAAGAGGGCAGAAGTGAGAAATCAAAACATAGAGAGGTGTGGAGTCAAAGTAAAGAGTCAACTCTAAACTTAGGGACCGAAGAATGGTAAATGTACAGAGATAAGGACGGATGCTGAGGAAACATACAAGGTTATGTGGGCGAAATACTGTACATCTAAGGGCAAATGGGGGTAGATAATTAGTTTGGCAATCTAACAAGCAGAAAAGACAAGGAGAATTCCATTAAGTAAATGGGTGGTAGTAATTAAGGTCCTGGCTTTCTTGCTCTCCCCAAGGTTTGTTCAGTCAGACACACAGGTCCCATCTATCTTCACTGATTAGAGCTAAAGAGTCCCCCAAGGTTGCCCAGTTAGCAGATCAATACATGCTCTAATAACACTCCTATATACACAGTATCTTGATGCTTAATACTGCAAAACAAAGCGAGAGTGTCAGAAATCTTAATTGTGCAACCAATACAAATGATTCTGAGGTTACATCTGTGCCAGAGTTGGAGCTGAATTCACTTTATTAAATTAAACTCATGAAACAGATATCTGTATTACAACAATACCAGTCTTGGAATTGTTGCATTGCTGTAATTGATGCGAACAAAAACAAAGACAAATGGGGATGACAGATGGGGATTTAATAGATTTGACAAGGATCAGCTCTATTTAATGTGAATAAACGAGAAGGACTCTGATGTTTGAAGGGGGTCATCTCAAACCTTGTTACCGAAAAATATGAATGCCTGGCGCGTAGTCCAGACAGACTGAATTTCAAAAGTCATAACCAGTCTCAGCTTCATGGAGCCCTGAATGCAAAAACTAAGTGGATTTCCTCAAATGGATGACAGGACATGAGATGGGCAGTCCTCTTTTAATGAAGCAGTCTTGATGGGGAGCAAAAAAAAAAAAACATTCATTATCTACTAGTACTAGTAACACATGGGCTGATCCTGTGCAACCTGTATCATCTAACACTCTGCTTCGCGTCCCTTTAGATTGCATTCACTTACATATTTCATCTGCATACCTTAACACTGCTGATCTCTTGACTTTTGCCTCACAACAACTCACTTTATGTCAAATCCCTCTAGGAAACAGAAAAACACATTAAAAAATAGTACACTGCACTTACCATGGTGCAGAGGCGAGGAGCACTGAGTGCCAGGTCAACCATGGCTGGTAGTACAGCATCAAACAAGTGTTGTACCTCGCAGTGCTCAAGATACTGGGAAAGGGAAATAAAGAGGCATACAAGTTGAGGTATTGTTAAATGTGATCTATCTGTAGCTAGGCAGGAAGTTACTCAGAGCCAGCAGTCAGAGTAACTGATTGGACCTGAAGTGACATGTTGGTTTTTCAACCAAAGTTGGAAAGTTACAATTGACAAATATTTTTTTTAAAGTATGATATTTAACAGTTTCTATTACATAATCCACCCAACAGATTTCAGTGATTCCTAATTTTGTAGATGTGCACTCCTCTGTTTTAAATTTTACATTTATATTTAAATTCAAACAAATACAACCATTAAGGGTTTTGAACAATCAAACAGTTTGTTTCTGAACTGCATCACATTTTACAGTCATGTTTCAACTAGAAAGGCAGTGAAAAGCAAAAAAATCAACATTTAATGTTTGTTTCAGTGTGTGGGGTTTTTATTATTGTTGATTTGAAATGGAAGGCTTTGAAGTATGAGAAGCAACACATTACTTGATGAAAACTTTAAAGTGTGTAATGAGTTTAACAGTGAGTCTGAGGTCATAACCTTCTTCCAGTAACCAATATCTGAGTAAAGCTCTCTCATATCCAACAAGAAAACTCTTGTGTCAGTAAAGGTTTATTGCCGTTATAAGATAAACTCCTCCTCCTCAGATATCAATAATCCACTTATGGAGTTAAAGAAGAAATACTCCCTACTGCTCCCTTCACACAACACTGTACAGAAGAAACTACCATCAATCTGGGAGCAAGCCCACCATGACCAAGGCAGCCATACTTCAGCCTATAGCTTAGCTCAGCATCCACCTGCAATTCCCTCTAAAATAAACATCCAGTTATTCCATCATAGACCTAGATTTACAACGCCATCACTTATGCGTGTATTGGCTTCGAATGTCACTGCCATCAATCACCTGCCTTATTTTATCAAGGTAAGCAGGGGAGCCTGTGCTGATTAAATGGACCTTCTGGAGCAAATGCAAATGACCAATTGTGGAGAGAGTGGCAGGATGGCTTGATTTTCAACAAGAACTCTTTGGTGGGTGATTTGACCATTTCATTTATATGGCTGCAGTGCAGGTCTGACTAAATGGTGTCAGAAGTAATGACATGGAAGACATCGTAGAGCACTCCTGTAGGACTAATAGTTGGTGATATGGGTGAGGTGAGGGTAGAAAGATGATCCCTGGGATTTTCCACAGCTGGTCACAACGGTAACACAGAGGCTGGGCTGCACACACAAAAAGCACCTTTCACATCAGCAAAGCACAAAACTAGGCGAGCTAGAGCATGTTGTCTCCTTGCTGCAGAATGCTCATATATTATTGTAACATCAGCTTTACTTACTCCTGGACTGCTTTCCTGTGCAGCCCTTAGACATTCATCAGGAAGTGACATGGTGACAGTTTCATTTGGCAGGGGAGAAACAGTAAGACAATTCGCAGACAAGCCCTAATTTAGGTAACTCTTTTTTTTTTACCCCTCCTGTGGCTATTACACATTGAGTGGAGTGTCAATCACTGGCCTAGGGGTAATGCATCTCTTGACAATTATCCCAGTCCTGCATAAATATTTCTCCAGATTTAATTAGGTGGCTGAGAAGAGTTAGGATTTAAACTCACTATGCTCACAGAATATAGTCACAACATGTTAAGTATTCATGAGTACCATTAGCAACTTTTAGTAATAAAGCCTTGATTTGTTCATGTGGTGTGAACACTAGCCTCTCTTGATAAATGCATCAACAGCAAAAAAAAAAAAAAAAAATAGGAAAATACTGCACTTAGTGCAGTGAGTGTTTCGATGTGGCATCGCTGACACAAGAGTCCTAGAAGAGTGACTTCCTTACAGGACTTACTTATAATTTGTTCAGTTTTAATGGTTACATTTAATTAAATTGGATTAAGCTATAAAACGGTTTAGGCATTTATTGATCTACTAATCTTCCTCCATTACTCTGAGAAATTATTTCAATATAATTTTGGAATGGTTTAAATTTAGCAGAGATTCAGAGTAAACACTAATGAGGAGGGTAAAACTTAAGGTTCAATTATTAATCTGACAAGAATGAAGTACATATCAAATGGTCCCTCTTAAAATAATTTTAAAATTTCATGTAATCTAATTGAAATATTGACCTTGTTTCTAATAGATCTAACCAAGACACAAACTTAACTTTATAGAATTTGACAACTACTGACTTTACTAATGGCTTTTTCACAGCTTAGTGTGTTTGCTTTGCTCCAAATCTTTTTTAGAAATTTGTAAACTTGTAGCATTTTTGATTTCTTTCCACACAGAGAAAAATCCAAGAGTACTTTCTGCTTATTGGTCAGATGTGTCTGCCACGGGAACCAAAACATAAATACAGAAAGACAAACCTGTGTTTTGGACTGCTGCTGTTTTTACTGTTTATGTGACATAAGGGATATAATTTCATGATGCAGGTTAATCTATGTGTGTTGGACATCCTCCTGTTCATTGTTTATTATGTTACATCACTTGCACATTCATCCGACCAAATGTCTACGAGACACTGCACATTCTCACAACTCCAAGTTGGTCCTTGATTCTTCCTGCAGCATCTTTTAGATGTTCAAACAAAAGAAAATCTACACATGATCTAGTGCCCTCAAATCATAGGATTTATAGCTTTTGGTCCTGTTTTGAATCAGTATGCTGCACAAGCTGCACAGTAGGACTTCACAAGAGTTCATTGAATGAGTCAGATGGAGATCTTTTTGAAGATCTTGGTGTAGCTGTTTTGGTGTGGACCCGAGTGTGGTTACTGTGTTCACACCAGGCCAAACGAATCACACCAAGAGAGAAAGTAAACTTAAGTTCAACTTATTCGAGCTAAAGCCTGTATGTGTGAAAGCACCAACAATGTAAGGAACATTGGAGTTCAAGTGGAGTTTGAGTTTCTATATTTTCAAATTAGTTATTTTAGTTGCCACTGAGTTTAAAGGAAATTCCCTGCCAGCCAACAGGCAGTATCTGCTGGAAGATCTATACAGAACACAAATGCTTAAGTTGGAAATCCTAAAATTATTAATAAGTTATCTGATAACCACGAAAGACACACAAATAATGATGTCACATGGGAAGAAGTTTCTTTAACAAAAGGTATGTAAATGCAGTCCCTGTCTTTCTAAACTGTCTTCTATTTTTTTTAAAAAGGAGGAATGAGACTGAAAGCAAAACGTTCCCTTGGTTCACCTGCAACAGCTGCTGTTGCCATGCTCTGTGCTCATCTGTCCTAACTGTATGATGCATAGTTTGTCCTGTGAGACTTGCAGGTACTGGGAGGAGACGACGCACACTGATGGGCTTGCAGCCAAACAGAGAAAAACAGGCTCTCCTAACTAACAACTATAGCTTTATTAATCATACATTAATTAGTAAAATTTTAAAGTGACTTTACTAACTTCTAGACATGTGGCACATACAAATGGCTGCATTTTATTGATGATGTGTTTTTAGATCAACTCTAAAAAATACAGACTAACAATTAAGCAGTGTGTTCCTTTAAATGAGATTTTCCCCTTTTACAGTTGAATTTAAACTATTAAACATGTTCTAGATTCAGGAAGGTTGTGTGCCTAATAGTGATCTGTATGCTTCGGGGATATGATTTTAATCTTCCCACTTTATGTACAGTCAAAAAAAAAAAAAACAACAAAAAAAACCAAATCAGGTACAAGTCACATTTTGGACATTTTACCTCTGTACAAAGAAGGTTCAGGGCAGTGAAATCCCATCTCTTTGCATGAGCTGTGTTGTATCTCAGTATTGCATCCTGAAAAGGAGAAATACTTATATGTAAAACAGGTTGTTGGGCTGTACAATAAGAAAATATAACTTGTGTATACTCTGCCATCATGTGGCTGTTTAGGGAATTAATCTTGAAATTTTGAAAGCAAAGGTTCTCCATTATCATAGACACTGCAGCCAAAAAAAGTCAAATAATTAAGTGGATGCTTGAGAGGAAAATACCAGTTCTATTGCAATGCCTAAATTGAAAAAAAAAAAACATCTTGAACTCTATATTGTGCCTTTTGTCTCTACTAATATGGAACTTAAAGGTAGATATGTCTTTTCTAGGTTTTAATGTTCGACGGAAAACTACACAAGTGTGCATGCAAGTCTATGTACATGGAAAACAACTTTTCAGGTTTATTTTTGGCCTACAGCTGGCTTACCCTCACATCCAGAGAGCTTTTGAACCCTCCCTTCAAGGAAGTCTGAATCAGCTCCCACCGACTTTGGACACCACTTCCATCCTATACAACATAACAAAAGATTTTACTTTATTGTTTTACAAAGTTCCTATTGTATTTACCCTATTTACCCCTACACTGGAACGTCTTGAAGAAATGGCTACTAGTATACCTCAGTCTCCATAGGAAACAAATTCTTTTCCGAGCAGGGCATCTTCACTGACACATCATCCCATGCATCTTTAAACTTAGTGGGATATGGGACAGGGATCTCTCCCTCCCTGAGGAGGTCTGTCTGCAAAATGGAAGTAAAACATTAGGGAATATTAGATATTTCAGTTGTTTTTAGAACAATAATTATTGCAAAGTCTGTTAATGAACATTACTGCTAAAAATATGATGGAATTTTTTATAGTTATTTAAATTCTAATGTCATCATTTGGATTTGGGGGTGGTGCACAGATGGGAGTCTAGCTTGGGTGACAGTGGCTGCACACCAGCAATGACAGTGTTCCAGTGGGACTAGCAGCAGATGACACCGTCTCATAAGAGCTTTACTGACAAGAAGGCCCTGAGGGCATCATGGAAGATGATTTTTCTCTTCCCAGGACTGTTTCCCTTTCCCCATTTCCACTATCTCTATCTAAACAGACTTCTTACACTCTCTTTGCCACTTTTCCAAATGCAGTCCCACCAGACAATACTCAACCACACAAAACAAGCTGGTGTTGACTTACCCTGACTGTGACAGTGTGGTTAGGCACTACTTTTAAATGAGACAGAGGGGGTGCACACTGGGGCATTCTTTTCAGGTCATTTATGGGTGTCCCACGCCATCCTTTGTCTACGGTGTGCAGTGAAACACTGTAGAGAGAAAAACAGAACATAGTATATTAAAATATTCTTAAACAACTATGGTGGGATAGAGCACAAAGGAACAGATGAGTTACTAATCTTTAAAGACAGAAAGCAGTACAAAGAAATAAAATGTTCACGAGTACCTGTCAAAAATGACACCAGACTGGCTTCCAATTAAGTCCTGGCTCATATCACTGCACTCTGCCATCTCAGCATCCTGAGTCCCCGTGGCAGCTACATTAGATCTTTCTTTGGACAAACATCCAGAATCAGAGTTGTTAACAAACTGCTGCGATTCCACTACCTTGGCCTTTACAAAGCCAGGCTCCTCTGAACAACCACTGCCTTCATGCTCCTTATCTGCCGAGTTGTTGAAGAAACTGGTTTTACAGATGGGACTGTCAGGACTCAGCATTTCCACATCATTGGATGTACTTGTTCCCTTTCTGGAAGTAGCACTAAGACAGAGGGTGAGTTTTGGGTTCGAAGCCTGTGTCTCCAAACAGGTTGTTTTAACAGGGTGGGGACCAGGTGAACTAGGCCTCTTAGATTTCTGTCCATTAGAACATTGTGTTTGAGCTGTTTTACATCTGCTGCCAGCAAGATCAGATTCATCCAGCACACCTGCAGAGCCATAATCCATTGAAGTCTGAGATGCTACATCATCTTGTGTGTTCTCTGTTTGTATAAAGTCTTCTGTAGTGTCACACTTTTGTGGTCCACCAAAGAGTTCATCCTTCCCATCTGCTAAGTTTGTATTTGGACCATCATTAACTACACTCTCTGGCTTGACTTCAGCAGTTCCACTGCAGAAGAGCAGAAAAATAAAGTGAGATAAAGGCTGCCCTTTGCAAATTCAGTCTTTGTTAGCAGAATAAATCTACAAAGGGTACCCTTATGACAATATCAACTTCCTTAATTCCCAGAATTTGTACCTCCTCTGGATAACAAATTCTATATTCATATTTCAGACTTAGTCATCTAAACAAATAACTTAAGCACATAGAATCGCATTGCCTCATGACTGATTTACCTTCTTTGAGAATCCATCGCTTCATCCGGCTATAACAGGTCAGACTAAACGAGACATTAGCTGCTAGAGAAAGAAAAGCGTTCAGACGTTAAAGAAAACCTGTAACATTTTACATTGCATATACCAAGTTATGATATACAGAAACATCGCTAGCTAATGTACGTAACGTTACTGTCGTTATTCCGGTCCTTGCACTTCAGGTGGAACCAAATTCAGGGGGTTGTTTATATCTGGTTTGGACGGAAGCTACACACGGACTTTGATGAGATCATACAGTTAAACGTTTTCTACCCGTTTTCGGACTTTAGCCTCTTGCCTTTGTATGATACAAAAAATACACTCGGTAGCTAGCACATCACGAAGAAAAGCTGCTGCTGCTGCCGCCAGGTCCAACGAAGCTAACGTTACAGTAAACTAATTGATTGGCGTAACAAACCTTGTAGGATGTTAGTTTAGCCACTCACGTTAAGACACTTAGCTGGGCACACTATTTCCCGAGGTCTGTCGTTTCTGTGCTTTGTTTGTTTGTGTAACACATGCTATACTGCAAAAAGAAACAAGTAACCTTGCGCTAACTTAGCTTTCATGGGCGAAAAAGACTAAACGTTAGCTGTTATTCGCTAGCTTCGATTGTTGTAGATACCCCAACATGATCAAGCTAGCAGTGCTGTATCCATCAAAACGAAGACATATGACTTACAAGCATGCTTCTCTTTGTGCAAGACTTCGGAGTGAGATGTATTACATAATTATTTATTATTATCACTTCACATTTAATCACCGTTATGGGTTACTTTCACTTCGTTGTTTCAGACGCTCCTGCTTCTTCTTCGTGGCTTTTAACAGCGGTTGGCATCGGCGATTGTCGGAGCATTACCGCCCCCTGCTGCTTCGGAGAGTCATCCGGCGATTAAATCCTGCTACATTAAATGTCTGATCTGACTTTCCAGATTCATTTGAAGGATAAGACATTGTAGCTGTTTCTATAACACACATGACTGCAGATTAACCAACACTAATCAAGATGTCCAAAAATGATTAAAATGTGTTTTCTTACAAATGTATTTTTCCCACTTTCAGCAGTTTTCAGTCACCAGACAGCCATCCCTATGTTACATGGTAGTAGCCATTATTCAGACAATTATATTATGCTTGTTTTTCACAATTTAAACAATAAACGATCAATTAATAAAGGTACACAAAAATATTACACTTATTGATAATGAAACGAACTGTTTCAGCCTTACATTTTGCCTGTGATGGAATGATACTTTCCCCAGTTAATAACAGAAGCAATTTAATAAAACACAACAAATGAGATCAATACAAAGCAATATAATGAAGGTCTTAAATCTAGGTGATGACACAGGGTATGTATGGAATTCACACTAATGCAAAATATGACAATATGTGCACAATTTCCTTATACCAAGCTTTATGAATATTTGATTCTTGATTCATACTAAAAACTTTGTGCAGTGCAAGAGATATAGTTCAAGTAATACTGAGAGTGCAAAAAATAAGAACAGACATTTCTGTGGAAATATAATGATAAAAGGAAAATGATGAAAATAACTGCGGTAGGGCAGCAGCCGAGAAAGTTACTGCATATTTCAGAGGCATGTTAACAGTGAAGACAACAGAAAATCCTGCTGCAGGAAGATGGAAAACTTCTTTGTGAAGTTCCTTAGGAGAAAGGCTTCACTATCTTCATTGAGATGTAATTCTGTAGATAGAAATGATTAAAAATCACTTAACATAAAGCAGTGGATGAACATTCAAATACATTTTAACAAAATAAGAAATGATTATACACAGTATACTGATCTTACAGGCAGTGAGTAGAACAGGATCCCAAGGAACAACACAACCAGCAGAAGAAGAACCACTCCAATGAAAATCCATTTGAATCTGCGCCAAATGATAAACTTCATGGTCTTGCAAGGGTTTGTAAACCAGAAGAATGACGTGTCAGGACGGCTGTTTAATGGAGACAGACAGTATTGGTGATATTATGCACATCCACGTAAAACAATTCATAATTGTGTTTTGGGAGAGCCAAACGTCTTACTTTGGTGGGTCCAATTTGGGATTCATGTTGGGCTCATTTCTGCCTTTCCCAGCAGGCCTCTCCTCCATCTCCTTCTCCTCCACTATTTCCAAGGACATCTCTACTTTCCCCTGTGAAATATTTAAACACAATTTTAAACAGGAACCAGGTAAATAAAAATACAGAACTAGGCACTTTGCTGTGGACATAAACATACACCAAGCACATGTTTCCCATCCTTCTCAATTGCACAGGGCCACCAGCCTCGTGCAGTCTTCTGGGAGAAAAGTGAGTTGGGTAGTGGATGTTTCAAGGAGGCTGAGTTTTCCATCCCTGGCAACATTTTCAGGCTGCATTTTTCTGGGGTCTTCGCAGGAGGGATCAGATTGACTAGGTCCAGTTCGACTGAACCTGTGACACAGATTTGGATTTAACATGAATATGTGTCTTCCTGGTGTACTGGTACGGTACCTATTGTACATTACAGAAGATCTCTGTCTGTTAAGGTATTTCCTTTTTCTGGCAGTGGCATAAAATGGGGTTAATAATAATGGTGTTTTACCTAAGTAGTCATCCATGGAGAATTTGTCATTGTCCCAAATCTGGATGGTCAGCTTGGGAGGAATCCTAAACTCAGTTTTGTCCAGATTCCAAAAATGGTCCTGTAAAAAGACAGAGACTTAATTTATGTCATTACTTACTATTACTACAAAATTCATATATGAACTACAATCACATCATGCTTTACTCCTGATCTATGATTTCACTTACTTTCCTTGAGACCACACACAGCTGTTCTGCAGGCAGGTAGTCAAACTCAAATATGAACCTCCAGTTAAAATTTCCATCACCATCCAGGGATCTGTAGTGGACATCTGTCTTCTGCTTGTCCTCTTCCATTCCTGGCATCCATCTAGAAACACAGAAATGTTTAATCCAGACTAGCTATTTTTTTAGGTAGAAAAATGCATATTTAATTCAAATAGATGTATAGAGGAGCGGGTGGGGAAAGTATTGTACCCTTTAACATAGATATCACTCATTTTTTCTCCAGTGATGCTTGTTTCATCCAGAATGACATCGGCTGTGTTCCAAATAACGGCTCGCAAGAAGTACCTGTTACAAATACAGCATACTGTTATACTTCAGCCTTCGGTGCATTATGTAAAAAAAACGAATACTTTGTTTAGTGTTCTTACTTCTTGGCTTTGCGTGGAGTGACATCACATGGAGGTCCAGGCAAACCAAGGCTCTTTGGGAAAATGTCTACCCACATTTGAATTTGTCCCTGTATTTGTGGAAAAGCAAACCTCTTTTAGACAAAGCTAAACATGTTAAAAAGCTCATTCTACAGAGCACAGATTATGTTCACACTAGTAACTAATATTACATATTGTAACTACTAAAGAAACAAACACAGTGCTATTGCTGTTGTTTCAACCTGCGACAGGTTGGGTTGATGGGAGCTGAACAGGGTTCTGGTCTCCACATGCTCTGGCACCAAGCCCTCATGTCTGAGCACATGCAGGGACAGTCGCTCTCTTGCTGGGCCCAAGTGTGAGTGGATCACAGTGTTTGTCTCTGAAAAGGATGAAAAAAAGATCCCAAAAGACAGATTTTGATGCATGTTATATGACAATAATGATAACAATATACAGAGCCAGAGAACAGAGAATAACAACTGTTGTATACTCCTGGCTAAATGTAAATTCCACATAATAATAAAAACACAAACAGTGAGATAATAATATTATAATAAATTATCATCAGTACCAAAATCTTGCAGGTTGTATTGTTGTCCTGAGAAAGACAGTGAGCTGCCATCTCCCTCTATGCGTGGAGGAGGAACACCTCTCACTCTGGCCAAGTTCTGGAGAATCTGAGATGGCCTCAGCTGGTCTCTCCACTGATTGATCCCTGACCTGCAAGAAAATAGGATCAACTGAGCCTTGAGCATGTCATTTCAACTTTATTACAGCTAAAGGTAAGGTTGTGTTAGGCAGGTGTGGCTAAGAAACAAAAACAGAATGTGGGAGAAAACACCTGCAAACTTTGTGGGACGTGTCTGCATGTTGTAAAGAACACATACGTAAATACACAAAAACTGCATACTTACACAGAGTAAGTCTGTGGCAAGCCACAACAGGGCCTGAAACGGGACAGGAGTCTGTTTTCCAAGTCAATGACTGTCTCACCCACTTTTTCATCACTGCTCAGTAAGTCATAATCATACACAGAAATCTTCAGGTCCTTGTCGTGAGGTAGGAAGCAGGACAGCTCAAACATCCTGAATAAAAATGGAGGACATGTTGTCATTTATTTGTTTCTCATTTATGACCTGAAAAATTTAATCATTTGAAAAAATGAAAAAGGAACAAAACAGGTCACACTGTTATCACACCTCCCAAATTCTGGATTAAGGGTGTTTGGTTTGTAGTGGTCTCTATCATCCAGTGTTTTCCTTCCCAGTGCAATCTTAATGTATGGATCACACTGAAATTACAATGCAAAAAAAGATCTTATCTTCAGTAGCAACAAGCAGCTTTTTCATTTGAAATAGTGACAGTGACCAAATATGTATAGAGTTTATCACTAAACTAGGGTGGTTGCTCAGCTGTAGTGTCAAAACTCACCATGCCATTTGTATCTTTAGGCTGCAGGTCAATACAGCGCACTACATATATTCTGACCAGACACTCCTGAGGGCCACTCTCAGGAAGCTCTCTGAACTGGCGGGGTGGAGCTGGAACCCCTGGGTCATCAGGCAGTGGGTAAATCTTAAATGAGCCCTATAGTAAAATAGCAAACATGACAGAACCATTATTCATAAAACCAATTGTGTTAACAAACTGAAGTAAAAATAGGTTATAAAATTGGAAATTATGAATTTAAAAAATCAACAGGCACAATAAAAAGCTGCTATCCCACAAATGTACTGGTTCTTTTATTAAAAAAAATATGTTTTTAATTTGCATAATGGGATGCCTACTGGCAGATGGCAACATCTCTTTACCTTGAACTCTCCCACCACAGAGGGATCCTCCTCCTCATCTTCAGTCTTTCCTCGCTTGAGTTTGAAAGTGCTGCAGAAATCAGTGAGTCCGTGGAACTGTGCAACATTTTCTAGTTCACAGTTATATACCTAAAAAACACATGTCCACAATAACGGACATAAAAATAAAAGTTAAATGTGTTTTGCTGCCTACACATCACAGCAGGGAAATGTTTTTGATTTTAAGAAGTTTGACAGGCTTGTGGAAAAAATATTGTGTTTTGGGTATATTGCAAACTCTTACTGCATCTTCTAAAAGGACACAAACATAGACTATCTGCTCACAACCCCGTCTGGCAAATTTAGAAAGCTGTAGCGTTTAAAACTACTGAAGTCAAGCACAGATTAAATCAGTTCTTGCATTTTTGCAGCGTGTGATGACATGTTCTCACTTTTAATGTGTCATATCCCTTTTTCAGGTAAGGTCCACACTTCTCTTGCTCTCCAACAGAGGCATAAAACTTACTCCACCAGTCTACGGTCTCCTCCTGCTACAGAGTGGAAAATAATAATTAACTTAGCAGTGTGTTAACAGATCAGTAAGCTATCTGTGAAAAGTCCTCACCTTTTCAGCTTGAAGCTGCAAAGAGAAAAGCAAACAAGGAATGCTTATCAATAAAAACATGAAGATACATATAAATCTCAACAGACTGCTTATGTGACTCCCTATTTACCTCAGTTTTCACGATGCGTCTCTCATCAATGTCTATGACAACATCTCCATGAGCAGCAGCTATCATTGCCACTGCAAAGTTAATGATATAGTTAATTGCTACTCTATTTAGCTGAGTGTATATGTACTCTGTGTAATACTGTATGTATACCTCTAGCAGACATGCAGACATCACTGTTAATGTGATATGGATCACAGCGGAACTCCTCCAGAGAGTCAATGGTGCACTGACCCACTATAGGTTTCCTACCAAAGGGTCTGTTGTCAGTTACCTTCAGCACAATAGGAGGGGTGTACATCTCCTCTTTGGGAAGAAGCTACATCAACAGTAGGACAACAGACCATGTAAGAAAATATTTAAAAATATGAAACACCTGAAAGAGTGTGACCATTTTCTCTAGAAAGCCTGATGGACAGTACCACTTTGAGAAGCAACACAGATCCAGGGAAGTTTGGGTTCTTTTTGAAGTTCTTGATGACAGCGGTTTGCACAACCGCACCACCGCATTCTACTATCAAACTGGGGGAAGAAACTGTGGCCAGCTGGTACGTCTTCATGTTCCTTAAGCCCCAAGTCAAGACCTGATATCAAATAAACACAGTAACACACTTACAAAAACCAGTATGGGCAGATCAATGCACTAGCATGTAGAGATAGAGATAGATGAATGGGATTTCAGCTGTGAAGCCACAGCAGAAATCTTAGGGCTGGGATGGTCTTGTCTGGTCATGTAATGTATATCAAAGAAATTTAAAGTGGATGACAAAGACGCTGGATGTCTTAAAGGTTTACCTCGATTGCAGTGAGCTGCACAACAGGCCTGATTCCCTGGGGAACCATATACAGCTTCTCTCCACGCCGAGGAGGGCTGAGGGGCAAATCCCCATCCTTCATCTGAGAGGAAAAGCACCTCATCAGAATAGTTTCCTAACATTAAGTTACTGTGTATTTATTTACTATAGTATGTAATTTACCTGTTCCTTCAATAGCAGCTCTGCAGCCACTAGTACATCCCCAGCACTGCGGCCCTTTTTCGTGACTGGGAGCCACAGTAGTTTAGGGATGACGTCCACACTGGGGTTCAGTTTTACCACTGGGGGGCACGTGCAGCGACCCATCGGCTCATCTTTGCCCTAGTGAATTAAGTACAGCAAAACACAAACAGATAGCAAAGCCTGATTATATTTATCATGAACTACCGTTGAATTTCAATAACAAATCCATATGATTTTTGTGATTTGATCAAAATTTGGTAGACTAAACACATCACATACCATTTGATCACTGTCATACAGCTCCAGCACCACATCAGGAGGGTTGCGGGCAATGGTCTGTGGGTCTCCATATATTTCAATGTCTTCAAACATAAGAGTCTGATCCCATGTGGGGTTCAGAGTGGCCCTTATGACTTCTGTGGTCTTACTCACATGTAGGAATGATACATGGATGTAGGGATCTGGAGAGAACAAGTGAATAAAACGTGAGGCAGGAAGGGTGATATTTTGATATTTACTTGAGAAGCTTTCATGTATTGCTTTTATCATCTTTATTTGTTTATAATAAGCCATAACTTTATTGGTTTGTTTTTACCCGAGAAGCTGTCTTTGTCCATTGCACAGAGATTTCTCGCCTGATACACATACACCCTCAGATGGTAAATGTAAGACCCTGGAGGGAAATAATTTTTTAACATGCGAAACTGCATCACTACTAAAAACTGCATGATCTCACAGGACACAGAATAGAGGGCTGATTAGGCCTGAGGACATATTCATTTCACTTTTTTGCATTAGGTCCATTCAGGAAGAATGAGAAACATGGAGCCTTTAATCAGCATCTGTGACCAGGAATTCACTTTATCTAACCAAAATACTTACGACTAAAGTGGCAGGAAACAGTGGGTGTGTTGGCACCAAATAGTTTTGCTGCATCCGTTTTACTTGTCTCGTCAACATCAACACCCTGTCAAAAAATGCATTATGAGGAGCTAAAATAAACACTTTACAATAAACATTAAAATTAAACTTAAAGAGAAGAATGCAGAAGTTTGTGAGTTATGCCCATATCTAGCAGGAACAGGGGATAATGACCGGATGTGACTCACTTGACATGAAATAACCTTGTTGTCATGACAACTACATATTTTGGGGACATTTAAAAAATTAAGCAAGATTACTCTGAGACATTAACCACAACCCACTAATGCTCCTTCCAGTCTGAATATGGCAGATGCCCCGATGCAGTCTGATGGGACCATCTTTCTCCTCCAGCGGCGGCGGCGAAATGTGTCAGAGGAGCGCGCCTTCCTGTGGAACTTCCAGCCAATCAGGGAAGAGTATTCCCACCCTTCACTGGGTTCTTGTCTCTGTTGAAGAGATAGATCAGAATAACAAAATAGGGAAACTGCACCCTATCAAATCTGCTCTTTCTCTCGTCTGCCAATTCAATTCACCTCAGCAGGGACTGTTTTATCCGATTTCTTCTTCCTCTGTCTTATGAGTCTCTTCCTGCGATGGACATGGTACATCTTCTCTGCTGCAACCCAGGATTTGGGTTTATCATCAGGAGGAATGGTAACTCCATATTCCCAACCTAATGTCAAAAGAAAGGCAGACATGTCCACGGACCTCGTAGATACACATTATTTTAAACATGACATTATGAAAAGAACACTGTAAAAATGTACCTCTCTCATCTACTGCTCTGTTGCTGTCAAAGATCCAGTCGTCCTCCCAGGCCCATCCAGGTGGACACTCAAACTCTCCTGGGTTTTGAGCCTTTTCTCCATTCTACACAACACAGCCATTATGCCATTTAATTATGTGATTTATATTGTATCTACAGATTTATAGTATTTCCATATTCCCCTTATATGCATCATAATCATAATCCTTAAAATAGCAGTTATTGATTTTTTTGTGGCCGAGTGTGTATGTGTGTTATACCACGTCTGTGTAGGGCTCTGCAGCAGGCTTCCACTCCCCACCAGGGAAACGTGTTTCATTTTGAAAAACTTCATCTGTGAACTCTGTGTGGCCTGCATCTGCTTCTGTCAACAAGCTACAAAAAAACAACACCCCAGCAGACACATTGATGAAAGGTTCTGTGACTCAGACAGTAGCTATGCAGGACTATGATAAACTATTGTGGAAATTATTTACATTAATCTTGGTGGGAGAAAGTAAGCATGTCAGACATAGGAGGCACTAATGGTGGAAAGAAGACTCTTTAAACCAAAACACTAGCTAATAGTGAATTCCTTTTCATTTCCTGTAATTGTGCTCATGATTTGGTTCTGTGCAGTGACTGATACAAGCATTTACTGCAATATGAACAGTGTCCTGAAGGGTGTTGACCTGCTCTATGAAAAACAGGATGTTTACACTTGAAACTGTAGAAGTAATGAATCATGGAGGACTACTATGGGTATGTGCTTATGTATGATAGAGTAAGACTCCTAAACTTACCTTCGCTCAGGGTCAACAAACCAGTCTCCCTCCCAGTCCCATCCACGTGGTGGCAGAAAGCGTTCTTGTTTGAGTTTCACCTTTCCAGTCACGTCTGAGAACTTATGGCGACCAACCAAACCGGTGGTTCCCCACTTCCCAAACACCTGAGCCTGGTTCTCATACTGCAAATAGACAAAAGGCAGAAAATAATCAAGGGAAACACCATAAAAATCACACATGTAGGTAGATTTTCTGTGTAGTTACTGTACCATTTCAGCATATACACTAAAGTTTCCCTGTGAAAAGCTGTTGAACTTCTTCTCATCAGCAGAGAGACCAAGCCACATGTTGACCCGCAGCTGAACAGGGATCTTCAAACCTTTGTTTTTGTCCATGGGGTACTAACAAATGAAAAGTTATGAGAGTGAGAACTAAGACTTTCTATTAATTTGACAATGATGTATATGATTAGAAATAAATGACAGTTTTATATTGATTAGTCTCTTGCCTGCATTAAGATGGTCTGGGTTCGTCCACAGTGTTTGCCACAGGCCTGTTCACTGGAGCTGGAGTAAAGGATCTGATTGGCTGGGACTCGGGCAAAAGCCACCCGCTTCTCTCCTCTCAACATCCAGATGATCACATCTGGCATGCTGTTCTGAGGCTGGTGGACATGCATAACGTTTCAGCTACATGATGAGAGTTCCAGTCATACTTTCTTGGACTACATAACATTATGTATATGCTGGAGATGCTCTCTGGGCCATATACAGTAAAGAACAAAGCTGCATGTAACCATGTAGTAGTAGTTTTTTTTCTGACCTCTTCTGCCATCTGCTTAATTCTGTCCAGCCATTCTTCAATGTCACTGACAGTGCCCTTAACATCTGTGGCCTCTTCTCTCATGCGACTGGCCGTCTGTTTGATACTCTCTATGGCAGCATCACGCAGGTTTTTTATTTGAAGATCCAGTGTAGTCACATTGGGATGCCCCTCTAGCACTGGAAGCTGGAAACTGTCAGACAGAAACCCAAAGCGGAATTCAACATAAACAATCACAAGTTTGTGTTTAATTTTTGTGACCAAACACATCACTGCATTGATATAATGACGAGATATAGCATTAATTCATAAAACCAACAAATTAAATTTAATCTACCTGGTTCTGTCTTACCTGGTTAGATCCTCAATCAAGTGGTCGATGAGTTTGAGCCACATCTCTGCCAAACGTGTCTCTGACACCCTGGCTAATATGGCTGTTTTTAAAGAAGTGAGGTGGGACTCCTAAAATATTCACAAAGACAAATAAAGTTTAATTAATGGACAGTTTTACAACTAAAATATGCCACTTTGGCTTGTTCTCACCAGTCTCTCAGCTATGTAGAGAAGAATATTGACAGTGTCCAAGCGGTGGCTGATGTTTTCCCAGTATGAAGTGACTATCACCACAGGCTTAGTGTCAGCCCAGGGCAAGTAATAGTAGTGATTACCTGTGGGATACAAAATAAATATATCCAGTAATTTGAATAAGAAATTGGGGCATTTATCTCATTTGTCATGTTCTTGTTCTGTCTCACACTACAATGCTTCTTTGTAAACAATTTAAATAAACAGCTTAATGCACAATACTATACTGAAGTACTAAGGATATACTGCATTGACAGTTGTTATTTATAATTTATTTAATAAGTATAAAATACTGCATACTGCCAGTATTTGGAGATCCTTCGTAAAAAAATGTGCCATTTGTAAATTTACACAATTAGACAGCAGTTAGGCAGTCTAGATTGTTTAATTTATTATGCATTTGGAAATGTATTAAAGTGATACATCAGAATGAAGCAACCCTAAACTAATTTATACCACAAAAACCTGTAATACAGAAAAACAAAACAGACAAAAAAACACATCAGATCATATAATGGAATAAAATAAGTTTTTGATTAGTTTTTTATTCTTTTCATACCATCAAATACAGCAAAGCTGTACTGGGTGGTGGACGACAGGGGCTTGCAAGTGGAGTCCAGCTTGTTACCGTAGTTGCCAATGCTGACTTCAAACTGGATTGGCTCACCCGGATCTTTTAGCATGCACGCACTGTGGAACACTGCGCACATTGAGTACTTCCTCCTCCGCTGGTATTTCTGCCCTCAGTAAGAAGTATGTGGAAGTGTCAGAGGTTAAAGCAGTAATATTTTTGTCTTCTTCTTTATAAGTCCCTTGTATATAAATATATTTTTTAGGGAAACTCTTTTTAGGGAAGACCCACATTCAAATAAAAAGTCAATTAAATCATGTAAAACAACTTGTTGATTCAAAACTGATAGACCTATATCTTAAGGGTAAATAAATAACACAGAGACAGCAGTAATGACAGGCTTATAGTATGCAGTGTATACCTGTGCCACCAGGATATCATCACTGGAGATACTGTCAACGTTTTTATCAATCTTTCCATCCAGCTCTGTAGAAAGCTCAACAAGGACCCTCCCCCTGTAGGCAACCCCTTCGCCCTGCAACAGATCCAGATGCAAAAACCTCGGGATACATAGTTATGAAGAAGAAACGTCTACTGTCTATTATAGCAGCAGGGTGTTTTACCTTGCCAAAGTTGAGTTCCTCATATGGGTCGGGCAGACCAGTGAATTCTCTTGGGCTACCATACAGGTTGACATAACAAGGCCCAAACACTGGGAGAAAACCAACCTCTGATGATGTGGTGCTCACTGTAATACAAAGTTATTCTGTTTAAAAGCTCTTGGCAGTTTCAAAGCTGACACAGTACAGGTCCAGACAAACACAAACATTAGCAACAAGTTAAACAGACTTTTATTTCCATAACATATAGCAAGATAAATGTAAATACTGTAATATGTAGCTTGTCTTTAGATAAATATTATATTTTAAAATATTATATATTTTCTCATCACAAACTTACCTTCAGTGTCTCCACCAGAAGAGGAAATTTTGCTCAGATTTAAAAATGTAGTTCCTACAGCATCATCCTTGGTTAAACGATCCCTACAAAACATAAACTGGCATTTTAAAGATTCACTATAATTAAAGTCAGTTGTGCAGCTTTGTGTAAATGTATTTCAACTCTTACCAGTCATATACAGTCAGCTTGATGCCTTCACACATGGAAGGAAACTATAGAGGCAGAAGTTCAATGTGCTTATTTGACCTGAAGTTTATTTATTTTACTTTTGCATCAAGCTCATAAAATACCCGAATGAACAATAATATTTAATACCTTGACTTGGAGATTTATGACTTGATTCCACTCTGGATTAGCATTCTTCTCAATGATTTTGGTACACAGCTAAAAGAGAGACAATTAGACTGGTAATTTATAATATACATACAGTAAGAACATTGAATACATTTTTGTTCTCATTCCTTATGAATGAAATACCTTCTTCCCAGCAAAGCTGACTTCTAAATATGGATCCACTAAGTTCTTCCTGTCTCCATCACCACCAAAGACTTGTTTTACAGTCTGAATAAAGGCATCATCCACTGCAACATAAAGCAGTCTCTAAGCACAAGGATCTGACTGTGTCTGACTCCAGGGGGTGCAGAACTTGATGGGTCACTTACTCTGCGGCATATCCTCAGCACGGTAGACTTTGAGGCTTAGAGTGGCCCATCGTAATGTGACACCAGCTGGCACCAAAAGATTGCTTTCTATGTCGTCATGCTCACCACTTATATCTTTCTTTTCATTCTACAACCAGGAGAGGAAAGAAGTGTGTCATGTGTTTTCCAATACTGTTTTGTTTTTGTGTGTAGTAGAGAGGGATTTGATGGTGAGTAAAGAAGCATTCTCACCGGTGGCTCATCTCCTGTGCCCATAATAATTATACTGACTTTCAGGTAACCTCTGGCCACTGAGCTGGAGTCATCAGGATCACTCAAGAGGAGCCATTTCCTCATTACGGCATGACCTGGGCATAGTATAATTTTCAACAAATTCAAATACTTACATATGTAACAGTACACAAACAAATCTTTACAGAATTTGTATTTTACAATGAAAGACTCACCTGGTTCATCATAGATGTAATCAATACCCACCTAGGCATAACAAGAACATTTTTACAGAACTTGCTGGTGATTGCTAAATCTTGAAAAATAATTGCAGGCGAATATAAATAAATAAGAAAGAAGTCATAAATGCCATGAATTGACATACCTTGAACTCTCCTATTAAACTGTCGGCTCTGAGGGAGGAGGAGTCATAAACCTGTCGAGAAAAAGACAGTGCCGGAGAAAATGCAGAAACTCCCTAATCATATTGGAGGAGCATTGTATTTTTTTCTCAAAAGAAACTGCAATAAAAGCAGTTATCTACATACCCGAAGACAAATGCTCTCCTCAAACAGTTCTGAAGGGAGCATGTTAACATTGAAGAAAAACATCTGAGGGACAGGAAAAGTCATAAATTAATGAGTGTTTGTCTTGTCAGTGTGTGCACAATACATTTTGATTCCAGGCGAATAACAGTTATTGTGACAAAACACCACAGGACTTACAATTTATTAAGCTGAGATGCTTTGGCAAAAACTGAGAGAAGGGAAAATGCACAAGAGGAATTAGATTCAAGCAAGAGTGGAGGACACTGCTTTCAAGCTCCATTATCATATCACCGCTGCAGAGGACAAGAGAAATACCTCAGCTGGCTATTGATTATGGTTAGAATTAGGCAGCAAAGAAAGAGCATGACCATAGAAAAGCAAGGTAAAAGGAAAAAGTAAGTGATCACTATTGGATTTCATTAAAGAGAGGAAAATTAAGAAATATTGTGTTTTTTGTGGTCATACCTCATCAAAGAATGGGTTATTTCCTCTTCTTATTCTAGTCCTATGGGTATGTCCACATACATTGACCTTAACCACTGGCTTGATGTTGTTGCCTGGCAGCTGTCGACCCTCAACAACCCGGACACGAATCTGGACAATCACAGGCAAAAGTGAGGAAGTTGAACAAATAATGAAACTTTGTTTTTGAACAGGTAGCACTGGTTTATTTGGGTTGGCAAAGCCAACACACAAGACTGCTCAAATACATTTCTGGACACATAAAGATCATAGGAAAATATTTGCACTGATGCAAGAACAAAAGGACGTTCACATGTTTGTAATTCTCTAAAATGTTGCATAAATGCTACAAATCCTTATATATTTGATATCTCAACCTTTAGCTGTCATGTCATGATCAAGAACAAGAATTCCCTCCTAAACTGGCACATGCGATTATGCAGGAACACAGTAATCAACTCAAACAATACCTGGAAGTCCTGAGGTTTATTGGCCAAGGTTCTGTGCCTCTTACTTCTGAGATGAATTGGTTGGTGGCTGGGTTTCCCAGGCTGGTTGGGTGAGATGGGAGCTCCTGGACTTCCACCTGGAACTCCTCCCTCCAAGCCTGTCTCATCGCCCGCCTCACTGCCTCCTGTCACAGAAATCAAACTATTAATATTCGAAAATACTTGTACTGTTTTACTCCTTGTACTGTCTCTTTTTCTATTATTTTCTTAATCACAGGAAATATGACATATCCATAGTTTTTAAGGGGCACCTTAAAAACATGTAAATATGTATATTAATTATTGTAAAGGCTAGTGAAGTGTACTTACCAGCATCCACATGTTGCACGTCTGCATCAGACTGCACATTTAGGTTTGGGGTGGTGTTTGTACATGGTTCATATCCAATAAGTAAATTAATGGTTGCCTGAAAAGGGATGTTTTATGAATTAGCACTATCGGCTCTACTTTATATATCTGATATCAAATGACATGCCATAGGATGCAATATATTCAGCTCCTTCCCGCGGGACTATACAGATTCCAGCTATCATTCTTTGCTAGAGCTGAAATGGCCTCAGCAGTGTTATATTCAAGTACTAAATGCATTTACCCCAATAGCCTGTTGTTTTTCATTGATCAATGGCACGTTCTTGGACGGGAGGGACTTCAACTGACCACTGGCCAAATCCCTCAGAGAGATTGTTGCCGAACCAATAAACCTGAAACACAATCACAAACAAACTCCTTTAGTCAGACAATCACACATACATCAAAAGCATTGTAGCTGAATTGAAAAGGCGGTAATAATAAATGGTTGAAAGACAAAATGGAACGATGCTTTGCTTCCATATTATGTGACAAACTTAAGTCATTACCATGAGAGTACTGAACTGTAAACCCCGCTATTGCTGGTACCTCTGGATAGCTCATGATTTCCACTTCCCTATATCCAAAACCACAAACCCACAGAGGTTACTTTGTCTACCAAACAGTCTCACAGCAACAATTACTAATACTAGATTGCAACACCTTTTGCTGGTGACAACAAATTTCCTGGAGACAAAATCCACCTTGGTTAGCTAATTTTGAAAAAGAAAAACAAAAAAACAAAACATTTGGAGGCTTCAAGAAAACAAACAACATTCTTTGCTGTGTGACACAGGAAATAAAAAATGCACAAAATAAACTAGGAAGATGGAAACACCACATCCCACAGGAATGTGCCTGGTGTCCTGCGCAGTTTAACAGCTGACAAATACTGAGTCTGGGACACGAGTAAAAAGACAGAGAACAGGCACAATTATATACATGATCATTCCCAGGTCTTCCTTTTCTTCTCTCTTGTAGGGTCACTATTTATCATTAAATGGAGCTTAAAAACTTTGTCCTTGGAAACTGCAGGGAATAAAAGGACAGGAATGTTGTTTGGGGAATTTACTGTTCCTTGCACTGCAAAAGCCACATCCAAGGACTGGTTTATACAGATAAACACGTGCATACAATACTCTCCTAGAAAACTACAAATCACAACTTTGAAAGCAACTTCATTTATTATTTAACAAAAAGTAACTGAATAATTAACCACAGTGAAAAAGTCATACATAAATCTGAGTGGCAAATACTGCCTGTTGAACAAATGGAGATGGCTTATTTTAAGGTTAGACACCTCGCTCTTGCATTTTTATGTGTACAAAGTTTTACAATACATGCTGAGCTACCAGGTGCTGACATGACAAGCCAGTACAAGCTCTGGTAGTCACCCCCTTCCTGGTGCATAGCAGACAGTGAGTGTGGAAAAATCTCCAAGTGCACGCATAGCTAGACTCCAACCTCCCTGGATCAAAATATTTACATTATACACGGGAAGAGAATAGTCCTAGACCCTTAGATCTCTTAGCACTGAAAAGAGACAAAATGACTCAGATTCAAAATGTTTCAAAATTCATGTAAGTAAAAACTATACTGATAAACAAAAGTCTAGGCAAAAAAGCTGTGGGGTTTTTTTTCCTTTTAAGGCAACATTCCTGTCATAAACGCTGCAGTCAAAGAGGGAAACCGTGTTTTACTGATAAGTCTTAACATGCTCTCAGTGAGTCCTGTGTTTAAGCAGCCCAGTTAAGTCATGACATGCTTTTCTGCTCCTTAGAAACAACACAGTTACAACAGCAAATTGCACAGTTCGTAGCCAGGGCATAAAAACTAAAAAAAAAAAGCACATTCACAGATTATAATCATTAAGATAAGGCACAATAGGTTTTTACTTTCACAACACCAGCCCTAAATGATTTAAAGAGGTGTGTGTGCATGTCTTTGTGGGTCTTATAATGACTACCTACACTGTCATGTTACTCAGCTGCCCTCCTCCACAGTGCCCTCCTACATATGAGTGTATTTCAGTGATTAATAGCTTGTCACTCTACAAGGTAGTCTGGAGGACATGTACACATTCAGTCAAATAACAAAAGTATCAAACACCCATAAACGCATACTGAATTAGTACTAATTTATCTGCACGGTGCTTTCCATACACATACTTATGTTTGCCGATTGTTTCATAGTCTTTCACCACCACGTCAATGAACGAGGATGCATCCAAGGAGGAGCCTTTTAGATCAAATTCTAGCAACTGTAATTACAAAGAAGAGGCTATCAGTCAGTCATATGCAGTAGTTTTAAAAGCTCTGAGGTGCATATTGATTTTCACAGTACAGTTAACTTCAGTATCAACTTACTTCATTCCAGACAGGATTCAGTTCATTATCAATGGCTTTAGTTTTCTTCTTTTCACCTGTAACCACATATTTATCATCAAACAAATAAAAAATGAGAAGCCACGGTTCCACTGAGTTAAACACACCTACAGACAGATATATTAACTCCTGCATTTAACTACATTGTGTTTAAAGGTAAAAATGATGACATAAGACATTGTAGCCTGAAAAACACTGAAATACTATGTGCATGATCACAGTGGCCTATAAATGACTTAGCAAAGCATACAGCAGTTTTCCATGAAAATATATTAAAGAGTCAAAGGTATCTCTCACCTCTGAAAATAACCGTGGTTATTGGATCTGGGTTTCCAAGTTTCTTCTTGGGGATCCCACTAGCGGACTCAACAATGACCCGAAGCATTTTGATAAGGTCCAAATTTATTCGCAGAAAGGAATCATGTTCCGTTGAGAGAAGGAGCCTCCACACAGGGAAATGAAACACGTAGATATGAGCAAGATTTACCAGGGGGGCAGCCTCATTGATGAGTCAGAGGCATAAAACACAGCGGAGCAGCCTGGGAGAGGTGGGTCAACAGACGGGAAAACACAGTGTGTCCATCTTTACATGGCAGCATATCCTTGTCTTTGTCTTTTAAAAAAGTTCCACACTTAACACAAACATTTATTGACATCAATGTGCAGAAAGTAGTGTGGCGGGAGGGAGGAGTTGGATGGTTCATACCTTCAGTAGACTACTAAGAGTCAGTGGACTCTTGTCTTATGCTGCAGCGCCAGCCAGTGGTGGCCTTCATGATTCAAGCTAACTCAGATTTTAGCCTTAGAACATGCTAACGTTCTTTCCATTCCTGTTTCTACATCTCATATGGGCTTATATTAATAAAATATAAAACAACTAAAGCATCCATATTGGTAAGTCGTGAACCTGTTGCTTAAACAGTTTGTTTTATAAATGTTATTTATAAACAAACATTTTCGCGCGCAAGTTATCTTTTGTGTGGGCTAACGTTAGCTTAGCTAATGGGCGAAGGAGTTTATCCGTTGCATAGAAACGGATAATAGTAAGTTTTGCGCTACCGTTTAGCTTGTAAGGAAGTGTGAATTAATTTTATGCAATAATGTCCATGGTAGTAACTACCAATAACTAGTACTTTATCAGCACTTAGCTTAGTTATT